>PVHP010046578.1:0-13233 GCA_004024765.1 Zapus hudsonius | reverse complement strand
GCCAGTGTTTGGCACACCTTCCTGCCGCTGTTTGCAGTGCTGTGGCAGAGGTGATGTCCAGCCCTCTGCTCATGCCATCGTTTTCCCTGCCAGAATGGAGTCTCCCCTCGAGTCCGTAAGCCAAATAAACCCATTCCTCAACAAGCCGCTTTTGTTTGGGTTCTTCCTGCGCAGCAACTAGAAAGCTGACTGCAACAGATACTGAGCATATTGTTGTGTTAATATGTATAATTTTATGCCAATAAACATTAAAAAAGCCAAAAGGGCTTGCAGTGATGTATTCCAAGTTCTGAAAAATAACTACTGTCAACCAAGATTACTATATCCATGTGCATCTGGCTTTCCATGTGTACCAGGGACTCGAACTCAGGTTGTAAGGCCTTGCAGGCAAGCACCTTAACCACTGGGCTATCATTTTTAATGTGTATTCCCATATATTAATACTACTCTGACTTTGGCTAGAGAAAATCCTCTTTCCAGATGGCAGCAACCACCAGGATGAGTGAAAAGACACCATAGTGTTGAGAAGCGAGAGTGGAATGTTCAGCACTAAGATATCTCTGTTACACACAAGAGGCGGCAGAAAGAGTGTAAGAACCAAAAAAGGGTAGGACTGCTTACAGTGCAATCTTCCAGACACAAAATGGCCTTGATATTCATGACTTCACACTGCCTGACACTTCCTACACAAGATATTCATAATAAGAGGTGATAATAAGATGATGATACTGAAACAAAATAGAAACTAATTGATAGGGGGAGTAAATATGATGGAGGGTGGTCTTGAGAGGGTGAGGTGAGGATGGGGTGGGAATTATCATGGTTTATTGTCTATAATTATGGAAGCTGTCAATAAAAAGTTTAAAAAATAAAAATAATCTTGCTACTTCCTAAGTTCATTTCTATGTCAGCTCTTTTATTTTTTAAAAATCAACATTGATGATTAACCAGGTAAAATAAATAGCACCACACTTAAAGTCTAAGGTTAATGCTGTCTCAAGCTACACCCTGGTGAACCCACCATCACAACCAAGATGCAGATTTTTGGCCAAGTGGTGGTGGCCCTTATGTATCATATCAGCACTTGGGAGTAGAGTTCAAGGCCAGCCTAAGTTCCATGAGACTTGAGAAAGAGAGAGAGAGAGAGAGAGAGAGAGAGAGAGAGAGAGAGAGAGAGAGAGAGAGAGCATGTAAGTGGTACACCAGGGCTTCCCACCTCTCTAACAGAATTCCAGACGTATGACCCACTTTGTGCATCTGGCTTTACATGGTACTGGGGGATTGAACCCAGGTGTCTGGCTTTGCAAACAAGCACCTTTTACCTGCTAGCCATCTCCATCCAGCTCCTTGCCTCTCCCCCTTTTCCTAAAATGCCTGCTCTGAGCTGTTTATAAATAAGCTACCTATTCCCAAGAAAAGGGTATGGTCTCCATCCTCTAATTCTAACCCTATCCACTGACGTCATTCCTTCAGACTGACCACTCTAGCCTACTTGGTTAGTCATTCAAAGCATTCAAGTAAGAATGGGACAGTATAAATATCCAAAAAGCATCTCTTATGTCTTCAAAACAAAATGCATTCCTAACTAATTTGAGCTTTATAATATTTCTTAAACAGAGGAGAAACAGTTAATATTGAAAGGTGTCAAAATCTTTTTCATTGATTATGTACATTTAGACAATTTATCTTAGATCAAGCTCATTTAAATATGGCTAAAGGATTACAGGGGAGCACTCTTAAAGCAGACAGCATGTTGCAAATTAATTCTTTTAAATTTTTTTTGTTTTTGTTTTTCGAGATAGGGTCTCGCTCTAGTCCAGGATGACCTGGAATTCACCATGTAGTCTCGGGGTGGCCTTGAACTCACAGCGATCCTCCTGCCTCTGCCTCCCAAGTGCTAGGATTAAAGGCATGCACCACCACGCCCAGCCAATTTTTAAAAATTTTATTATCCATAATTAGATACATTGAATGAGCATATAATGAGTTGGTATTCCCATTTCCCCAATTTGTCTCTTCCCTACCCCCAACCAGTTGGATATTCTCCTCCGTGGGCAGTCTGGATCAGTCCATGGGGTAGGGGGTTATGGATAGCCTAGGAGTCAGCATGGTTCCACCCCCCCCCCCCGCTTCGTATGTTGTTTCTGAGGGGATCAATGTCTCTGGGAGTTCTCCCCCATCATGGCTCTTACAATCTTTCTGCCCCCTCTTCCCTCAGTACCCTGAGTCATGGTAGGTGAGTATGAAGGCTGCTTTATTGTTGAGGTCTTAGGGGGTCTCTGTACTTCTGCTTTAGGTTGTGTTGAAGATAGTTGGTGTCTGTCTTTCTGGCTTATCCTGTGTTGACTGACTGGCTGTGGTTGTGGGTCTCTTGCTTATCCCACCACTCTCTGTGGGGTTCCATATGGATCCTTTATGGTAGGTCTGGGGTGGTTCATCTCTTGCCCTGATGTCAGTGATTAGCCTGTGGTTCGTTGGTAGGGTTGGAGGATCTATAGCTCTCTTGCTGCATTCTAAAAAATACAAACAGAATCTCCATTGGAGAGTGAGGTCAGTAGAGGTTAACTGAGATACACATTTCTGAGTTGGCTAGATTCTATTGTGAGTAGCATCTTTGTAAATCACTCATATAGTCCATTTCTCTTTGGGGTCCCAAGATTTTGATTCCCAGTGCATTTCACCCTGAGTCCCCAGTTCCAGTTAAGGGCTCCTCGTCACTGATTACTTTGCTGAATTACAAACTGTTGATTACCTACCCAGACTTTGGCTCCTCCTTTGCTTCACTGTTCTCTCCCAGTGGGGAGTGTGGTCAGCCTACTCATGATGGCCAACTGTGTTTCATATCAGTGGTCTCTGTTTGCTCCAGCTGTCATTGACCAGCTTCCCCTGGCAGCTTATGCAGTGCCTTCCAGCTGTGCACTACCTACCGTTTGGGGGCTGGTTACCATTTTGGACCTCGCAGGGTCTCTCAGTGCTATTAGATGGCTTTCTGTGGTTTCTTCAGCAGCAGGATCTTGCCTCAGGCTTGGGGTGGGTATTCAAGAGTTTTGACAGAATCCTGTCTTGTTTTTGGTACCTCGTGGGTCACTTTGGTCAACAGCTCAGTGAGGGAAGGAGCTGGTGATCAATTTTTCACCGGCTTAGGATCTCTCCTCTTCTACTCACTGCCCCTCTTGCCAGACAACACCCACTACTTGCTCAATAGGTTACAGTATGCAAGTGAGGATTTTATGATTTTGAACCACTTTTGGTTTAGCTTCCTGCTTAAGTTATCCCTTCCCCCCACCCCTTACCCCTCTTTCACAAACTCTCACTTCTCCCGACTGGTCTGCATAGAGTGATGTGATATATTCCAATAAAGCATAGAAAATAAAAATGTTACTGGGCATGGTAGCACACACCTTTAATCCCAGCACCCAGGAGGCAGAGGTAAAAAGATTGCCATTATTTTGAGGCCAGCCTGAGACTACATAGTGAATTCCACCTGGGCTAGTGCCAGACCCTACCTTGAAAAACAACAACAACAACGAAATGTTGAGGTAGCTTTGGACTACATTTAATAATCATCTCTGCTGACAACTTCCTTACATGTTGGATGCAACAGCTGGGCATGGTGGTCCACACTTTAAATCCCAGCACTTGGGAGGCTAGGGTAGGATAATTCCAGTGAGTTTGAGGCCAGCTTGAGTCTGCAAAGTGAGCTCCAGGTTAGCCTCTGCTATAGTGAAGCCATACCTCAAAAAAAAAAAACAGTCTTATAATAAGAAGTTGGATGCAACAGTATGGTATGTGCAAAGTGTTCTATACATGACCCCTTCATGTCATATGATGATGGTTATGAATCTACAATGCTGAGGTCATACAGATGCTTCAGAGCCACTAGGTACTTTCTGGCTTCGAAGAGACCAGCCATCTGTGGCAGAAGGCAAGATGACCACGTGTTCATTGAGGACATTTAACAAGGGATTTGGTCCTGTAAACCTTATTGGCACATGTCCAGCATCAGAATCTTTCCTATCATGTGAACACTCCCTATCATCAGGAAAAATACCTTTTCCTTCACTACCTAATATTTCACCAACATGCATTTCTCCTTCCTCTCTTCTTGCTGCCCTCCCTCCTTTCACAATGGGCACTGTATTTCCAGAATGTATTTTTTAATTTTTAAACCTTTTATTGACAATCTCTGTACATATAGACAACACACCATGACAATAATCCACTCCCATCACCCTTCCTTTTCCCCCTCCACTAAATTCCTTCTTCCCAACTAGTATGTCTTCTATTTTGATGTCATCATTTTCCCCTTCAATACATTATCCAGTATGTATTCTATATGGCTCAATTGATTGTGGATTGTGAGAGAGCATAAGGGTCCATTTAGATTATAGAATGGTTTCACTTCCCATCCTTCATAGGGTTCCAAAACTTACTCTTAAATTTTTTTTGTTTTGTTTTGAGGCAGGGGCTCACTCTGTAGTCCCAGGCTAGCTTTGGGCTCATGGTGATCCTCCTACCTCTGCCTCCCAAGTGCTGGCATTAAAGACATGCACCACCACACCTGGCTGGCCTATAGATTTTAAGTATGTATCATATTTGGGATTAGAGGCATGGTGGCTGGGGCAAGAGGATTGGAATGAGTTCTAAGCAGGTCTGGACTACAGAATAGTAGACCTTGTCCTAAACACACACATCAACACACACACACTATGGGTTGGGCAGATGTCTCAGAGGATAAAGCTTTTGCCATGCGAGCATAAAGACTTGAGTGTGAATCTCTAGGACCTACATAAAAGCCATGTGTAATAGCATGTGTTTGTAATCTTTGTACTGGGAAGGCAGAGACAGGAGCAACCCTAGAGTTTGCTGGCTATCTAGTCTAGCCAAATAGGTGAGCTCTAAATTCACTTAAGGTTCCTGTCTCAAAAAGTAACATGAAACTGGATGTGGTGGTGCATATGTTTAATCTCAGAACTCAGGAGGCAGAGGTAGGAGGATTGCTGTGAGTTCATGGTCAGCCTGGGCTACAGTGGGACCCTACCTCAGTCAATCAATCAATAAAACTAAGGTGAGAGCACTGAAGACACCCAATCTCTGGTCTCCACATGCATGTATATACATTATATGTGCACTTGCACACATGTGTCTTTATACACATATGAGAACATATACACATACATGCATATGCAAAAAGGTAAAAGGGCTGTGAACACGGCTCAGTGGGTAAGAGCACTTGCCATACAAGCATGAAGGCCTGAGTTTGATCCTAAGCACCCACATAAAAAGCTGGGCATGCCCATGTATGCTTGTGACCCCAGTCCTGTGAGTGACAGGAGAATTGCTGGGGTCCAATGGTCAGCCAGTGTGACAGAAAGTGGCAACTCCAGGTTCAGTGAGAGACTCTATCTCAAGAAAGCAATGTGAAAGAGTGATAGAGGAAGATACATTCTCTTTTGGCCTCTGCACACATTCACAGCAGTGCATTTGAACACACAGGTGCATACGCTGCACACACACACACCATACCACACCACATATACACACATATGCAAATGAAAGAGGACTGTGATTGATGATGACATTTGCATAGAAGTGTGATCAGGGAACCACAAAGAACCAGCGTGATTCTCCCCTTTTTGTTTTTATTTTTGGGTTCTAGAGGCTGAACAGAGAACTTTGCACATACTTGGCAAGCACTCAATCTACCACTGAACTGTATCCACAACTTTCCTTATCACTTTCTGAAATAGGTCTCGACAAGTTGCTCAGCCCTTGAACTCACTCTGTGGCCCAGGCACACATGGAACTTGTGTTGCTCCTGTCTCTTTCTTTCATGTAATTAGAAAGCTGGAGAAAGATCCAGGCCTCTTACTTCAAAAGAGTCCACATTCTTCCTGCTGTCCCAAGTAAGGGGCCTGAATGCTGAAGGAGTGTCCTGCTCTTCAAAGTTGGCTTTATTGCTCCCTGGATTAACAAATTGGTAGCCCACCTATTACTATGGAGTATAACAAATGCAGATAATAGAGGGTCAGTGGATGTGTAATGCAGTTCTTTTTTTTGGAAATGGTCATGGGCCATGTGAAGCAGGATTGTTGGATTACCTGTGTGAAGGCCTGACGGAGCCATAACGATGAACCATGGGTTGCAGTGGAGACTCAGGAGTATGGGATGGATGCCATGGAGAGCTGCTGGTACTATAGATGGAGTTTTCTGGGACTGTGAATAGCCTGGCTGGAGGGGAAGAATTAGAACTCCAGAGACTTGTCACTGGTAAGAATTATTGGATTTAGAGACTTGTCATTTGTTAGAGTTGTTCGACTTGGAGTTACAGAATTTGATGTTTGCCCTGTTGTTTTAAAACATGATTTCATTCAATGTTTGTTAAGCCAAATGACATCTTTTGCAGTGTGAATGCTTATTCTGTGCCATTATCATGTTTTTTGGTATTAAGGCTCAGTTAAAAAGACCTTGAATTCTGGGGATGTTGAATATTGTTTGGATTGACAAAACTTGTGGGAACTTTTGGAGTTGGACTAAATGCATTGCATTTTACATCATTTATGGTTATCAGTTTATGGGTGCCAGGGATAGAATGTGGTGGTTTGATTCAGGTATCCCCCATAAACTTATGTGTCCTGAATGTTAGGTTCCCTGCTAGTGGCCATTTGGGAATTGGAGCCTCCTGGAGGCAGTGTATTGTTGGGGGTAGGCTTATGGATGTTATATTCAGCTTCCCCTTGCCAGTGTTTGGAACACTCTGCTCTTGCTGTGGTCTATCTGATGTTGGCCAGAGGTGATATCCAACCTCTGATCATGCCATTGTTTTCCCTGTCATCGTGGAGCTTCCCCTCGAGTCTGAGAGCCAAAATGGGCCCTTTCTTCCACAAGCTGCTTTTGGTCAGGTTATTTCTGCCAACAATAAGAAAGCTGATTGCAACAACTACATAGTGAGTTTGAGGCCAGTCTGTAATACACGAGACCCGATCTCAAACAAAGATATGAGAAACCAACAACCAATACTTTTGGTAAACCTGAGTCATTTACTCATTTATCTTTATACTTGAAGCACAGCAAGGCTTTTAGAGTCATACTTACTAGAGCCAACTCTCTTAGTGTATGCACATCTTCACCATTGTTTCTTTACAAAAGGTTCATAAGCTTCAAAAACTTCTTCTGGAAAAAGTGTTGCTTAATATTTAGTTTTGGAAGGAGTTGTTTCCTTTCTGGAATGTGACCAATCGCAGCCTTGACAATCTATGGAACTGGAGTTCAAAGGCTGCATAACTTTCTGGGTATAAAAACTTAGGAAAATTATTTACCTTTCTTTTTTGCAAATATTTTTGTTTATTTATTTGCAAGGAGAGAGAGAGAGAGAGAGAGAGAGAGAGAGAGAGAGAGAGAGAGAGAGAGAGAGAGAGATGCAGAGAGAATGGGTGCGCCACAGCCTCCAGCCACTGCAAACAAACTCCAGGTGCATGCATGACTTGGTGCATCTGGGAACGGAACTGTTCTTTTAAAAATATTCTATTCATTTATTTGAGGGGCTGGGGAGAGAGAATAAGCATGGGCATACCGCAGGGCCCCCCGCCATTGCTTACAATGTCTAGACACATGTGCCACTTGTGTGTCTGGCTTTAAGTGGGTACTGGGGAATCTAACCTAGATAAGTAGGCTTTCCAAGAAAGCACCTTTAACAACTGAGCCATCTCTCAAGCCCTATTTCACCTTTCTTATTTGTTACTTGAAAGCAATAATACCTAATGGGGTTTTTGTGAGGATATACTAAGCTATATAAACAAGGTTCTTTGTGCATGTAATGCACAAAATAGACATTCACCAAATTATCACAAATTTTAAGTTCCTGCTATGAAATAGTCTTTTAGAATGTTGGAAAACATTAATGTGATCTTCCTTTGAGAACATAAAATAGAACAATGCATGGTAACAAGTACCTTTAATTCCAGCACTTAGGAGGCTAAGGTAGGCGGACCACAAATTTGAGGCCAGCTTAAGCAAGACTCTGCCTCAAAAAAAAAAACCAGATAAATTTAAAAAAATTAAATTGCCTCTGAAGATTGGCTGTAATGATATTATCTCTCTGCAAGATACTCTGGAGGGAGAGATACCTAGTGTCAAATGTCAAATAAAAGTCCTAATTTTGCTTTCCAGGAAGGATCATATTTTACAGGAATGTTGTGCTGTGCCAGTAAAGAGAGGTATCTGTGTCCTGATATTCTATGTAGCTGTGACCTTACATGTAAAGCAGTGTTTAAAACTGATACTACTTTGAGAGTGAAACCCTACCCCATAAAACCAACCAACCAACCAACCAACCAAACAAACAAACAAACAAAAAACCGATATTACCTTGAAAGACACAGCCACAGTTATGCAGTTGAAGTTTACAGACCAAAAATAAAAACGTAGAAAAAAACCATGTCTCAACTCTTCTGTTCATACCAACTCTGCTATCCAAATTATTTACCCTCACTCTCTTACACTGTCTGATTGTATTGTACTCTTCTTCAGGTTTTTTTTCTTATTGGGTTTCTATGATAAAGGGTCTGTCTGTGTAGGACAGACACAATTCTCCTTCCTCAGCCCCTGACCATGCTGTGATTACAGGTGTGTCACCATGCCTGGCAAGAGCCAGCCTTTTAGAACACAGTCCTTAAGCCAGAGTGACATTTGCTTTCTGGCTGCTTGCCCTGGACGAGTTGCCTCACCTCTCCTAGTTGGCTGCCTGAGTCCAACCAACCAAGCCAATGAATCGCTGATGACCCGCTGGGGTAACTAACAGGGCAAGGTAACAATCGATTGGAAATCGATCGCAGCGGGTGTCCACAGGTGCTACGTCAGGGATGGTCAAGGGCATTCCGGCAGGAAACAGCAGGGACGGAGTGGGATCCCAGGTCTGTCTGGACTCCACGCCAGTGTCCTTGGTTGATTACAAGGTTAAGCTTGCAGGGAGAGGGGTTGCACAAACGGAATGCTTTATTTCTCCACGATCCGCAATGAGACGTGCATCGTTGACTCCTATTTGGGTAGAAGGGGCTCCTTTTTATTCTCTATGATGTGAAGATTATAATAAACGGAGGGAAGGAAAAAGAGGCCGAAGGATAGGGGCCGGGAGCACAGGAGGCATAGAAGAAGACTCAACCAGCGCCAGCACCGGGCGCTGAAATCCGCGCCCCGCCCAGATGTTTATATTTTCCTTCCTTGGCTCCGCCCCCGACCACGCGGGCGCCGCGGCCACGCCCCCAAGCGCTCCGGGATTCCCGCGCCAGCCAATCGCGTCCGAGCTCCGGGGAGGCCCGGAACAAAGATGGCGGAGGAGGCGTCAGTCAGGGCAGACTGATCGGAACGCCAGGCACCCGGGGCGGACGGCGCAGGCAGTGTCGGCGGCGCGGTGTGCACCATGGAGGAGGGCGGCAGCGGCAGCGCCGGCAGCAGCAGCGGCAGCACCGGGAGCGGCGGCAGCGCCGGGAGTAGCGGCGGGGAGCAGCAACGAGAGCTGGAGCGCATGGCCGAAGTCCTGGTCACCGGGGAGCAACTACGGTAAGGCGAGGCGCACGGCCGGTGAGCTCGTCGGGGCACCGCCAGCCCCGTGCCCGGTGCAGTCCTGCGCAGGGCCGGGGACCGACAGCGGCGACACCCGCCCCGGGCCACCGCAGCCCCGCGCCCCGCGCGCTCCATCCACCCAGAAAGCCAGAGGGCCCGGAGTTGTGATCGCAGGGGACCCACGCGCCCCCGACCCCGTCCCCGCAGCTCCCGGGTGGTGACAAGTCACGCTGCGCCCGCCGAGCCGCGGAATCTTGGCTGTGTCCCCTTTACCTGGTCCTCGGTGGGCACCTCGTCAGTCGTCACTTGGGTCCGCAAGGGGGCGCGGAGGGACTTTGGGAGCTGTGCAGCACGTTTGGGGCTTTGGACTTGGGTCGATGGCCCCGCATGGCTGCAAGAATTAGGACTGGCCAAGGTCTTATCCATCGACAATCCCCAAACCCACCCGAAACCCCGTCCTCACGGCCAGCCCCACCCCCTCCTGTCACTTAACTTTTAAAAATATTTTATTTATTCATTTTCAAGCAGAGAGATACAGAGAGAAAGAGAGATAGAGATAGCACCAGGGCCACCACCTTGTGGGTCTGGCTTATGTGGGTCCTGGGGAATTGAACCAGGAGCCTTAGGCACTGGAGGTAAGTGCCTTAACCACGGAGCCATCTCTCCAGCCTGTCACTTAACTTTTTCTTGGGCAGATAGATGCCTAAGACCCCCGGTTCGTGGCGGCCCGCTGGGCTGGGCAGCTGCCCGCCCCGAGCCCGTAAATCACTTGGCCACAGCTCCCACGCTGGCCAGGTCCCGCAGGAGCGACCTACGTGCGCCCCAGTTCCCACTAGTTCTTGGCTTGACTTTCCCGGCTTATTTTGGTTTCTACCATGGTTCTTTCAGCCATGGTCTGGAGGAGAATCTGCAAAGATCCGTGAAAGCCTGGCAAACAAACCACTGGGCTTTGCAGCACTGAGTTTGAGGAAGTCAGTACTGGAGGTTAGAGTTCATGGAGTGAGTGTTAAAAAAGATCCTCGTTTATTAAGTGTGGTCAAACTTAAAGGGCATTAAAGACATGTTTTCCTTCATCAAGCGTGTTTTCTCATTAAGAGGTGACGTAATGCTTTTCTGATTTCATCTGACTCTCTTAATGGTTTAATTTCTGAGCTCCTGTGAATGTATTGTTCTTTTCCAAGCCCACAGTTGGAGAGGAGCCCTAACTCATTATTTCTTTTGCAAATAGTAAATTGCGTAACAGACTCTCTTTGTCCTGAAATCACTTTCTCCTTTGAGATGCCCGTTGCTAAATGACCCTTCTGGGTCCCCAGATCATTGGTAACTTCTTTCCCAACACCTTTCTGCAGGGCCATCCACATGCGCTGGTCAAAAGATCGAGGGTGTTCACTCTGGGGTTTGGTCTGAATTTGAATTTCTGTGCAATGTCTACATGTGTCAGCATGAAGTTCTGAGGAGGCTTTTAAGCCAGTGTGAATCTACCAGTGCAGAACCTTAGAACAGTTATTTCATTAGGAAGGGCGAGTGGAAATGGAATTTACCTTGTTGTGTTAGGTCTGTGAGGAACCCAGTGCTTAACAAGTGTCAGCACTTTGAAATTAGCACGTGTGACCTTCGACATATTCCTACACTTCTCTGAGCTTCTAGTTCCTCATCTGTAAAATGGCAAAGAAGAGAAAAGTACTTCATGCGGTGCTTGTAACAAAGTTCCTCTGTTCTACAAGTGACAGCTGGAATTGCTCTGTAGTTTTGGTCTCTGCTTCACCACATGTGACTTCTAACCAAACAAGACCTGCCTGGAAGGACTAGGTGGCTCTTGAGAGCACAGGATGTAAACCAGGCCACCTGGGTTCTTCTTTTGTCCCCACTGTTTATTACTTCTGTGACTTTGGGACAATTCACTTCCTCTCTTACCTCAGTTTTCTCTCACAGAAAGATTTGGATGATAGTTCTTTTGGGGAGATTGAGATACTACTATGAATTTCTGAGTAAAGTAAAAGTGTCCCACATCTGTAACCCCAGCACTGGGGCTGTGGAGTCAGGAGGATTACACATTTGAAGCCAGCCTGAGCTACATAGTGAGTTTCAGGAAAACCTGGGAAAATAGCAAGATCCTGTCTCTAGAAAGAAGTCTGAGTTAATGTGAGCTGTTTAATTTTGCTTTGGCAAATTCTAACATTACACTTTTTATTTCAACCATTTTAGCAGTATGACTAGCATATCGTGATTACAGAACAAATATCTGAATGACTATTATATATGATAAAGTATACTTATGTTACTACAAAGTAATATGATATTTAGCAGGAAGGGGGGGTTCACACATTTAATCCTAACACTTGAGGCAGGAGGATCAGAAGTTCAAGGTTATTTTCATCTACATAGTAAATTGGAGGCCCGGCTGGAATAGATGAGACCCAGTCTCAAAATTACAATGATGGCAAAATCCAAAGTATTATAATCTCTAAAATTTAGTGATTGATGGCTAGGAGACGGCTCAGTGGTCCAAGGTGCTTGTTTGTAAAGCCTGCTCTCCAGGGTTCAATTCCTCTGCTCCCAGGTCAAGCCAGACCCAAAGTAGAGCATGTGTCTAGCATTTGTTTGCAATAACAAGAGAACCTAGTGCATCCATCCATACATCTATACGTACATACATGCAAATGAATAATTATTTTTCAATAAATTAGTAATTGAAGTGGTTATATGCCTGATGTCTTAGTTAATGAGAGGCGAGAGTATGGCTGTCTTCTTTGTTACTGTTGCAAGGTGATCCTCTTACCTCTGCCTCCCAAGTGCTAAAGGCATGCACCACCATGCCAGGCAGAAATAAAAAATTATAAAAGAAGATTGCCCAGCATTGGGAGGCAGAGGTAGGAGGATCGTCATGAGTTCGAGATCACCCTGAGACTACATAGTGAATTCCAGGTCAGCCTGCTAGAGCAAATCCCTACCTCAATAACAACAGAAAAAGATGTATGGTGTTGACCTCGTGGAGTCCAGCATGAGAAGGAACCATACAGTAAATCAAAAGCTGGGAAGTGTGGTCATGGTCGCCATCTGCTCCAGATGTGGAGCTGGGACTGGGTGCCTGGAGCCCCAGCACATTGCTGGGCCACAAGGCATGTTGTCTTTCCCCACCCTCAGGACCTTTTCTAATTCTCTTCATCCCTTTTTCTTGTCATAAAAGATTTTGCTTCCTTGCCCAATTTTCTATGCCTTACAGATTAAAAATGCATTTGGAATCGGTCAAGTCTATTAAAAATGCATATTTGGGGGGGCTGGCTCAGAGGTTAAGGTGCTTGCCTACAATGCCTAATTTACCAAGTTTGATTCCCCAGTACCCACATAAAACCAGATTCACAAGGTGGGACATGTGTCCAGAGTCCCTTTGCAGTGGCTGGAGGCCCTGACATGCCCATTCTCTCTCTCTGTCTCTCTTCTATCTGTCTTTGTTTGCAACTAAATAAATAAATTTTTTTTTAATTTAATATTTATTGTCCATAATGAGTTACATTATTTAGTGGGCAAACCATGCGTTGTTATCCCGACTTCCCCAATTCCCCCCCTCCCCATCCCTGATCAGTTGTATATCCTCCTTCGTGGGCTGTCTGTATTAGTCCTTGTGGCAAGGGATCCTATATATCTTAGTACTCATCCCGGTCTTCCTGGCCC
>PVHP010046577.1:0-13242 GCA_004024765.1 Zapus hudsonius | reverse complement strand
AGAGAGAGAGAGAGAGAATGAAACAATCCATAAATTCCCTTCTTGGGAGCATCTGTTTAGATGTATTCTTCTGAAGAATATTTATGTATGTGCACGTGTGTTTGTGTGCATGGGTACATTTAGGTCTTTTGCTGCTGTGAATGAACTCTAGACACATTTGCTGCTTTGCAACAGGCCTTATGTAAGTACCAGGGAATCAAATTAGGGCTGGCTGGCTGTGCAAGCAAATGCCTTTAACTGCCGAGCCATCTCCCCAGCCTTGGATGTGTTCAGATGCCCAAGGTATTTAAGGCTGTGACACTTACTCCAAGATCGTCTACACCAGGTGGTTGGGTCTCAAAAGGTACTAGGGGAGGGAGAAGGAAGCCAACTACCCTCTATTTTGTGGTGGGTACCACTAATAGCCTGGTTTTATAGTGATACAAACTGAGCTGTGGCCTAGTTGATGGTCAGGGGTTGCTCAGTCTGTGTGAAATTGATCTGTGCTATACTCTCTGGCCATCCTTGCTCCAGCGGGTCACAAAACTGTTGGTAGACACAACTAGAGCAAGGGACACTGAGAAAGCACAAAATGCCACGCCATGGGAGGTCTGGGTGTGTGCTGAGAGAAGCTAGAGCAGCTGTCAGATGGAGAACCAAGACTCCGAAGGGCACCTCCTACCTGCCTAGTGCTTACCCAGCCCAGTCGCCTGCTTCTGTCTGGCCTGTACAAGGGGTGTTTGCGGGCAGAACTAGCCTCTAAGCCCCTTCCCCCCTTCCCAGAACCAGGCCTTTGAATACGAGTTCGGAGCCATGTACGCGTGGATGCTGTGCGTCTTCACCGTCATCATGGCCTACAGCATCACTTGCCCCATCATCGCGCCATTCGGTGAGTGGCCCTGGAGTTGTTCCCTGGGTCCAGGGAGAGCTGACTCTTCAAATCTCTCAAGATAGCTACCACCCGGCCACAGTGGACCTCTAGTAGGGTGACCTCTTTTTTTTTTTAATTAAAAAAAAATTATATGTGTGTGGGGGACAGGGGTTGGGACACACTGGGGCTTCTCATCTCTGAACTGACTGCCAGATGCTTGTACCACTTTTTGTGTGTGGGAGTGGGTTACTTATGTGGGCAGCTTGAGAATTGAACTGGGGCTCACAAGCTTTGCAAGCAAATGCCTTTAACAGCTGAGCCACCTTCCCATCCCTCAGAGTGACCTCTTATAGCCACTGAAACCACAAACTGCTGAGGATCACATGCAACACTAAATTTCATTTCACTTCCAAGTGAGTTGTTTCTTCAGGCCCCCATGACCTCTTTTAGCACTTCTAATGTGAGCTTCTCTGCTGGCTCACATTGCTATTCTTTGTTGATTGTTTAAAAATTAATTTTTAATTTTAATTTTTAAAAGATATTTATTTGCAAGCAAAGAGAGATGTAGAGACAGAGATAGAGAGATATATATATATATAGAGAGAGGGAATGGGCATACCTGGGCATCTAGCTGCTACAAACAAGCTACAGATACATGTGCCATTTTGTGCACCTGGCTCTACATGGGTACCGGGGAATCAAACCCTGGTCCTTAGCTTTCTTCATGCAGCCCTTTCTCTGTTGAGCCGTTTCCTCAGCCCAAATTTTCCCCTTATTTAGAGAACATTAGCTTGTGTAATTAAACCCACATAGATAAGACCTTACATTTAGTACAGTGGATTACTCCTATACAGAAAACTTACTTTTTTTTGAGATAAGGTCTTGCTATGTTGTAGCCCAGGTTGTCTTCAAACTTGGGATCCTCTTGTCTCAGTCTCTTGAGTTCTGGGATTACAGGTATAATTCTGGGGGCCAAACCCAGGGCCTTAAACATGTACGCTGCCACTAAAATACACTCCTAGTATAGGTTTGTGTGTGGTGTGTGTGTGTGTGTAAATGTGGCTCCTTGTGCACACATTGTGCTAGAGGAAAATTTGGGTGTCCTCCTTTACTGGTCATCTGTGTGTTTCCTTGAGATGGAGTCTCTCACTGAACATGCAGTTGCTGTTTCTAGTCAGACTGGCTGACCAGTGAGCCCCAGCAATTCTCCAGTATCTGTTCCCCACACAGCTGGGTTACAGGTGTACATAGCCATGTCCATCTGTTTATGTGGGTGTTGAGGACTTGAACTCAGGGCAAACCAGACCCTCTTGAGCCCTCATGCTTGAATGCAAGAACTCTTACCTGTTGGGTCATCTTCCCAGTACCCCCTCCAAGGAGAGAGTTTTGATTATCTGTAGCCCTTACTTGATGTAAAATAACTAAGAGAAAATATAGTTAAAAAATACAAAAAAGAATTAGCCAGAGGGGCATCATAGAAAAGGTCAGCCTCCACATTTCACACCCCTGGAAGAAGTCCTTTGGGTTCTAAGGATGGAGGAGGGTGGGAAGATGGGAGAGACTGAGTGTGATCATTGGTGGGGTGGATTTGCGGTCAGTATTATCAGTATTATCTCTAGATAAACCTGAAGTTTCAGTGTTCTGTGGAAGTGATCAGAGACAATGGCATTGCCTTGAGGTCAGGAAGCGAGGAGAGAGACATGGAGAGAACCAGCAGCCAAAATATGCATTTTGCCTCATTTCAGGGTCAAGCTGTAGGTCAGCACCTCTCCTTTAGCTTCATGCCTGCTCTGTGCACTGGCTCCCCGCACTGCCCTCCCCACGCTGCCCTCCCTGTGCTGGCTCTGTGCTGGCTCCATGCAAAAGATAACCACCGTGGGAGAAAGGGCAGAAGAGCTTCTGGCCCGGGGCATCGTGAGCTCACGGCACCTCTTCTGCAGGCCTCATCTACATCCTGCTGAAGCACATGGTGGACCGGCACAACCTCTACTTTGCCTACCTCCCAGCCAAGTTGGAGAAGAGGATCCATTTTGCCGCTGTGAACCAGGCCTTGGCCGCACCCATCCTCTGCCTTTTCTGGCTCTTCTTCTTCTCCTTCCTGCGCCTGGGTGAGGGACTTTCCTGACCTGGAGGCCAGCCACGGGCTGCATATTCCCACATCCACACCAGCTGGGCAGAGCCCTAGCTGCTTTCACAGGATCAGCGAGGTGTCTATTAGAACAGAGTGAGGACTGGTTGGAGTGGCATTCACAACCTGGCTCCTGACAGAGCCTGAGGTCAGATGTGATATCATCCCAGGCTCCCTAGGGAGAAAGCCCTTGTCTCAGCTCTGGGGCGGCTGAGCCAGAGGACATGTGGAAGCTGGTGATTGATGGGTTCATGGTGTGGATGAGTTGGGGATGTATAGGAGGGGAGCTTGATACTTGGAAAAGAGAAAAAGATGAAGGTACATGAACTCTGCAGTCTCCCTGGGAAAGCCTGCATCCTGCCCAGCCCAAGGCCCTGAAGACAGGAATAAAATGTCCCAGCAAGCCCACTGCCAAATGACTTGGTGTCCCAGTGTCTGATACCTGACCATGGACCTTCTGTGTGCTCCTGGCTGTGAGGACACCGTTCTAGCTGCTGGAGAGGTGGGGAGGGGCTAGGGAGCAGTCACACACAGGTTCAGCACCAGGCCTGGCTCCTTCAGCAGGGTGAATGCGAGAAGCCCCTTCTTTAAGGCTGTGTCTCTGTCCTCAGGTTTGAAGGCCCCTTCCACCCTGTTCACCTTCCTGGTGGTGCTGCTTACCATCCTGGCCTGCCTCATCTACACCTGCTTTGGATTCTTCAGGCACCTCAGCCCTCAGAACTATAAGGTACAGTCCTGCCCTGCCCCTACCCCCCACCTCAGGCCTGATCCTGAGGATGATGGTGGTTCTCCTGTTCAGTATGGGAATGCAGTCCAGCCTTTCCAGCTTTATGGAGCATGATGTAGCTGGCTTCCCTCTCTCCCCCCACAGGCCCCGTCTTCCTCTCAGCTGTGCCTGTGCTGGGAGCCTGGCACCACCTGGTACCAGTATTCTGGCATGACTCGTCTGTATGAAGGATGTTAGTTTGAGATCAGTTCTGTTCATCACTGTTTCTATTGTCATCTGCAGACAGAAGAATCAGCGAGTGACCAGGGAAGCGAGGCGGATGCCCATGTGCCCCCACCATTCACAGTAAGCTATCTGTTCTTCTCTCCTCATGCTGTCTATGCTTTGTCACTCTGGTTGCAAGATCCCATCCAGAGGGTCCCTGGCAGTGTGCTCAGAGCACATTTTCCTTCACTGAAATTTCAGGTCAGGTGGAAGGTTAGTTCTGAACTAATCTCAGTTGGGAGGAATCCCTAGTCAATCAGGATGTGGTAACCTGCTCATCAGAGCCACTGCAGTTACCGAGGAGCCCTGTCTTGCTTGATGGATGTCCACCATTGGGTTGCAGTGGCCTGCCCCCTTGCCCTCTGTGCACCCCCACTGCCTGGAGAGTTGAGGGTACAGAGCAGCTGGGTCCGGATGCTGTGTGGCTGGGTGAAGCTTTGTCATTCACCTGCTTGTGTGAGGTCCCCTAACAGGCACAAGCACACACCCCCTTAAGTTCAGCAGATAAATGAGGTCACCTGTTCCAGAGGGTGGTACCAGGTTGGAAAGACACCAGACCCTCTCCTTCCTGGTTCTCCTGCCTCTAGCTTCCAGGGTGCCACCCTATGGTGGGACTGGGTTGTGTGAGGGTGGGACAGTATTTCTCATCCTAAGTCCTTCCAGTGACTGCCTCACAGGGTCAGACTTCTCAGCATCTGTCCTTGGACAAGCCTAAGAAGTGAAGGCACTCAGGGAACATCATTACCCAGAGTCACCTGTGTCCCCGCCAGTGAGCAAGGGAAAGCTGGCCAGGTGGATGCTGGAGACTCCTCCTTCCCAGCCTGGGCTAACACACTGCTCCTGTAGGCGGCCTGGCTCCCTGATCAAGTGAGATTCTCTTAGAATGCAGTGCCAGGAAGGCGTGTTCCCTCCGAGAAATGGAGGGAGCTTCACTGGGCTTCCTCCGATAGGACTGTGGTAATTATTGTAGATTATCTTCTGTTTTGCCGGGAAACCTGCAATTGCATATTGAGATCCTGATGTCCTAAAGTGGACGGTTTCCTTTTTTTTAAAGTTATATTTATTTGTTTATTATTTGAGAGAGAGAGAAAGAGAGGGGAGAGAGAGAGAGAGAGAGAGAGAGAGAGAGAGAGAGAGAGAGAGAGAGAGAGAGAGAGAGAGAAGCAGATAGAGAAAGAATGGGCACTCCAGGGCCTTCAGCTACTGCAACTGAACTCCAGACACATGTGCCATCTTGTGTATCTGGCTTTATGTGGGTACTAGGGAATCAAACCCGGGTACTTAGGTTTTGTAGGTAAGTGCTTTAACCACTGAACAATATCTCTAGCACTCTTTCTTCCTTCCTTTCTTTCATTAAGTAGAAACTTTGTATGAACAAGTCAAGTGTTGGTACCACTGTTTCCCTTCTCCCTGCCCCATTCCACCGAGGGCCCTCAGTGGGATTGCTGGAATGCTTCATGGGATAGAGGGCTAGGAGTTGTGCGAGCAGCAGTCAGTCATTGGGGAGAGGGCAATGCCTCTGGATGTTTCTCCATCATGGCTCTTACAATCTTTTCACCCCCTATTGCCTTTTTTCTAAAATTTTTATAGATTTATTTCCCCAATGAGAAAAGTTTATCTCTTTCTTTGCAAGGAGAGAGTGAGGGAGAAAGAGAATGAGAGAGTGGAAATGGGTGCACCAGGGCCTCTTGCCATTGTAAATGAACTCCAGATGCATGCACCACTTTGTGCATCTGGCTTTATGTGGGTACTGAGGAATCTAACCCGGTTGGTCAGACTTTACAAGCAAGTGCCTTTAACCATAGAGACATCTCTCCAGCTTTGGATTCTATTTCTTCATGTATGTCATGTTGGGAGGACAGAGGCGATAGGACACGACCAGTACACGGACTCCTAGGCCTGCACTACCCAAGAATCTAACTCTTGACTTTGTCCACAGCCCTATGTGCCCCGAATTCTGAATGGCTTGGCCTCAGAGAGGACAGCACTATCCCCACAGCAGCAGCAGACCTACGGCGCCATCCATAACATCAGCGGCACTCTCCCTGGGCAACACATGGCTCTGAACTCTGGGGACAGTGTGGCCTCTGTCTACCAGGAGGCCTGAGGACCGGCACACCACTGATCTGGCAGGCTCAGGGGTACTCAGGGAGCATTGAGAAGCAGAGAGACTGGACTGCAGCCCCAGCCAGGTTCTGACTTCTTCCAGTTATTGGAAGCCATGGTACCCTGCAGGAGGGAACCGGCAGGGCCTGAGTTCTCCTGGCTGAGTGGGATGAGGTGGGACTGCCAGCTAAGAACCATCCTTAGGTCTCTTTTTTCTGGTCACAGCACAAGTGTGAAGAGCACCTGCAACTTCCTCATGTGCTTACCTAAGGACTTTCACATTCCTTCTACCTTGCCCCTCAGTGCAAGGGGGCAGCTCTGTAGCTGGGATGATGTCCCCAGTGTCTATGGCCAAGATCATGGCTTGGAATTTTGTTACCAGGCTGATAAACCCTGGAGGTTATGATGGATGATGGAGAGGTGTATGTCCAGGGGAAGACCTGTTCCTTCTGAACCCCCAAACACTGTCCACCCCTCTGCAGTCTGGTGCACAGCTAATGAGCAGCAAGTCTGCAGCAGTCAGGTTGAGAGGAGCCTGCATGGGGGCCAGCACCCCACAGTGTCCCTCAGCTTCCAGCCCCTCCTAAGGAATTGTGTGGAGAGCTGTGGGGACCCAAAGGGGACCTGCTCTTGCTGACTGCAGCAGGCCCCTGCCGGCTGTGCAACACTTCTGCACTTGAGGAAGTGACGGGTTTCTGTGTCCTATTGCTTGGAACTCTGTGGCTGGGGCAGGGTCACTCGGGCATTGAGACCCATTAATAAAGTGCCCACTGAAGGGAGATCTACTGCTTAGGCTGGGAGCAGGCACTTTCTTCACCTTGGGTCACTTAGACTTTTCTCCTGTGGGATAGCAAGCCAGGCAGACACTCAAGACTTCCACGTTGAAGCCTCCTCCTAGGTTCCCCAGGGGTCACCTGAGGTACTGGAACTCTGTTGGATCAGGGTGTGGGGAGGCAGATGCTGCTAGGAGGACATGGTGGGGGTGGTGGGGATGGGAGAAGCTGTGGCAGCGCAGAGATTTCCACTCCGTCCTGCCTAATCCAGCTGCTGCACTGTGGGGCCTGCAGATTCTGTCTCCCTGTAGCCCGGGCTGACCTGGAACTCATTCTGCAGTCCCAGGCTGGCCTTGAACTCACGCAGATCCTCCTACCTCAGCCTCCCCAGGGCTGGGATTAAAGGCATGTGCCACCACGTGGCTGGCTGCAGTGCTCTTTCAATGGTCTGCTAGGTCTGGGCTGTCTGGGCTTTCTCACACGCCTCTGCTTTGATTGGCTTGAACCCAGCAAGGGCTCCTGCTATGCCCGCAGTATTCTGAGGGGTGCCTGGTGGTTGTACACTGTGGGCCTCCTCTGCCCTTGCCATTGGAGACCAATGCAGAAGGCCTGGCGAGACCATGTAGTAGATGGGTCACAAGTGCTAGCTCTGAAAGGAGGGATCCACGTGGGCATCTGAGCAGCACATGTCATTTGGACCAGTAATAGCATTCATTTGTCACAAATGCCATGTTGCTTAGTATTTGTGTGTGTAACGGCCATAGGTATACGGGGCTGGAATCAGGTGTAGGGGAGAGCCTGGGCCCCCAATGTGGTCAGGGGATTAAAAACAAACTCCTCAGAAAGGAAGCATTTTCTCCTGTGGAAGGCCTAGAGGAGCCCGGGCAGGGGATCGATGCCTGTCCACCAGTAGCACGAACTTGCGATGTCCTGGGCCAGGAGCTTGGGCTCTTCAAAGGCAGCAAAGTGGCCTCCACGGTCCATGTAGGAATAGGAGATGAGTTTGGGGAACTTGACCCTCACCTACTTTTCAGGGGCCTGAAGTATCTCACAAGGGAAGGCAGCCAAGCCAGTGGGCACAAAGACCTTCATCCTGCAGGGAATAGGGATCCAGCCGGGAGTCAGGCTGTGGCCCTGGGTCCCTCCGTCCCACAGCAGAGCTCCAGGGACCCCGAGAGCTCACCAGACACTAGAGCCATGTGATTAGGGAAGTCTCGGGCCTCACCCCTCCTTTCTACTCCAGCCCCCACCTCCCACTCACTAAGCACCCCTCATTCTGGAAGGGCCACCAGGCAGCTATGGGACAGCCTCTAATGTCTACTTTGTAGCCTCCTGGGGTCTCCATATGGCCTTGTAAACCCCACATTCTGAGTGTCCCGGAGACCAGCTTCTTGGGTCAGCAGAGACCCTGGGAACACCTGGTGTTGCTCTTCTCTTGCCATCCTGCCCTCCATGGGTCAGAGGTCAAGCTGTCCCCAGCCCTCAGCTCCAGAGCCCCTCCCTCAGCTCAGCCAGGCTCACCGCTCATGCCTATGGGCCATGAAGCCCTGGCCCATGTTTTCCTTGTAGAAGCGCTGAGAGGAGACGATGGTCCCTGTGGTCCAGTAGAGCATGATGTTGGTCAGAAGCTCATCCAGGGAGAACTTCCTGGGGGTGCAGAATGGGGGTGGCACACTCAGTGCCAGGTGCAGCTGCCAGGAGCAAGGAGCTGTCTGCTTCAGGCTTAGCATATGAGGCTCTGTCTTCCCTCAGAGCACACTTATGAGGTGTCTGTCATCCGCTGCTACATGCAGGCCCTACCGGGGCTCCTGTCTCTAGAGCAGCTGATGTGCAGTGCTGACCAAAGTAAAGCAGTGAGTTCCACCTTCCTCACAGATCTTTAATCCATGGATCCCTCTCAGCAACTTCTGGCTTGAGTAGTGTTCACAACCAGGTGGAGCCCGTAAACCCAGGCTCTTTGCTCTAGAGTGCAAACTACATCCCCAGCTGCTTCTGGGCTAGCCTCCTGGGTGGGCTCTGCCATCCTTACCATGACACCCAAGTCAGAAGTCTATGGATCCCAGAGCAATGAGTTTCCCATTCCCTGGATCCTAAAGGACTTGGAAATCCAGAAACAGGAAGAGGCTGGTCCCTGGATCTTTTGCAGTAGGCAGCTGTGAGCTGTGACCATAGGAGTTGGGACTAAAGAACTCAGGGTCCCCGGTGCTGGTCTTGTCCATGGCATTAAGGAGCCCTGGGACATGAGGTGGTTTACTTGTCCTGTCTAGTCTGGCCTCTGAGAAAAGTAGAATGAACGGTGCTTGGGAGATGTGGCGGTACCAGAAGTAAAACCACAGCTGAGAGCCTAGGTCCATTCACTGTGCAGCCTGTCGGTCAGTGCAGTTTGGATATAAAGTGTCTCAAAGGCTTGGTTCACAATGCAAGCAGTGTTAAGAGGTAGGGCTTGGGGTTGCGATTGAACAACAAAACGAACACAGAGCCAGAAAGCTGGAACCACCGTGTTTGCTACTGCTGAAGGGTTAGGGGTTCCATTCACTCCCAGCAAGAAAGCATGGATGGAAACCAAACGTGTTCAGAGGGTGCGTCACAAACGCATTCCCAGGAAATGGGAACACATGGAGAATTCTGATGACAAGAGGCTCCCCAGGAAGGAAGGATATTCCCAGAACACCGCATTAATCTTAACCCCTCGTCCTCCACTCTGGAATCCTGATCTCTAGTGATAGCAGCGTGGAGCAGGGACCAAGGGAAAGGGAGAAACCTTTCAGATGAGATTCTTAAAAAAAGATGACTGGTCAGTGACACCAAGCAATTTAAGCAAATATTACTGACTCATGCCAAGTGGGCCAAGAGTTTCCCTCCCCCTGTGGTCTGATCACAGCTTCCAACGTCCACAGCCACCAATTCTGACCCAGCGTTCTGCAGTGTTCTTTGGGGAACCCAGACCTCACCAGTCTCTCCTTGCTCAGAATTCTGTGCTTCCTCTGCCAAGGCAGAGCCTGAAGGTGGCTGCAGGTGTCTGTCTGTGCAAGGAGCAGAGAAGGCCCCTCATTAGGGGCCCTGTGGCACGCCATCGAGTGTGGGCTGGGGAAAAGACGGGGCTCTCCCCTGGCTTTGCAAGGTGCAGCTCCTCCACTTTCTGCTGCTGTCAGGGAACCACCCATGAACAAGTGAGGTGCTCCAATCAGACTTCTTATGAATTCATTGGCACTGAGGCAGGGGAGGGAGAATAATGGGGGTCTTGGGAGGATACTATGATTAAGCTGCAATATGTTCATGTATTAAACTCAATTAAAAAATAAAAAAATAAGCTAGGTGTGGTGGTGCACATCTTAATCCCAGCACTAGGGAGGCAGAGGTAGGAGGATCGCTGTAAGTTTGAGGCCAACCTGAGACTACATAGTAAGTTCCAGGTCAGCCTGGGCTAGAGCAAGACCCTACCTCAAAAAACAAAAAGGGGCTGAAGAGATGGCTCAGCAGTTAAGGAACTTGCATACAAAGCCTAATGACCAGGGTTCGATGCCCCAGTACCCACGTAAGGCCAGATGCACAAAGTAGTGCATGTGTCTAGAGTTTGCTTGCAATAGCTGGAGGCCCTGGCATGCCCGTTCTCTCTGTCTCCTCTCTAGCTCTGCTTGCAAATAATTTTTAAAAATTAATTTATTTGTATAAGCCAGTGAGACAGAAACCAACGATTTTGACACAAAGACCCCTAAGCTCACAACCTTAAAGCAGCCTTAATACTCATCCTCCACGACTCAGGGAACTGAGCGGAAGAGGGGGGGGAAGATTATCCAGAGGCATGGCCAGGAGAACCTGGCTGAATATTAGGCTATCCATGGTCCCCTGTCACAAGGGCTGATCCAGACGACACATGGAGGAGGTTATCCAGTGGAGGGGGGAGGGGAAAGCAGCGGGGAATTGGGGATAATAACTGATTGTTTGCCCACTTAATGTTGTAACTCATTATGGACAATAAATTTTAAAAAATTAATTTAATTTTTATTGTCCATATGAGTTACATTATTTAGTAAAATTTTTTTTTAATTTTCTTCACAAGCCGGGCATGGTGGCACATGCCTTTAATCCCAGCACTCGGGAGGCAGAGGTAGGAGGATCGCCATGAGTTCGAGGCCAGCCTGAGACTACATAGTGAATTCCAGGTCAGCCTGGGCTAGAGTGAGACCCTACCTCGAAAAAAAAAATCTTCACAGGACCGACAATGAATGCCATATAATCATCACATGCCTCCATATACTCTCTCCTTCGGGCTTTGAGCCACAGCCCTTTAAAGTTGTAAACACCTTTTCTGCCAGGGGGCAGTGCACACCTAGTTGGCAGTTGAATGATCATAACCCAGTGAGGTGAAATGTACACCCAGCAGCCAGGTTCAAGTGCACTGGGTGTGCATCAGGCTGACAGCTTGGCAGTGCCGGGGACTCTCATTTCAGCTCAGGGAGCAGCTCAGGTGTCGCCTTCCCAGAGATTTCCCCAACAGGCTTTGGAAACCTTAGTCTCCATAAGAGTCTAGAGTCCACTGAGAGGCGATCCTCAGAGCTCAGCTTCTGCCCTCACCCTCAGCAGCTAGGTCCTGGCATGTCCCTGGGGGTGGGGCTCAGCTGCTTGCTCTTGGCTTCAGACCAGGCCCAGCTCTCTCTTCCTCCTGGGAACTTCGTTGACCTTTTGTCAGCTCATCTGATGACATCAATCCCTACTGATCTATAGGTCATCATACCTTTGTACATGTTCCTTTCTCACCTGTGCATGTTGAATGTCAGCTGTGTGAGGGAAGGGGCTCTGCGTTCCCCAAGAATCCTACAGAACACCTCCACACAGTGGTCACTCGAGCACCATGGGATGAGAGAAAGGATGGTGGGGCAATCCATGCAAGCTCTGCCCCTTTCCACCCTTGTCCACCCATGTCCCCACCATGTCCCCGCCATGTCCACACCATGTCCCTGTCATGTCCACCCATGACCCCACCATGTCCACACCATGTCCCACCATGTCCCCACCCAGCCCAAGAGAGAGCACAGCAGGCATGATCCTCTCGCTTGCTTCTGCACCTGCCTGAGGAAAGGTGCTTCACCTTGCTCTCCTCACCTGACCTTTCCCCCTAGGAAGGGCTGATGCTCTCGTCTCCCCTGGCTGTGGGCTTCATCCTGAGCCCCACCAACCCATCTTCAAGTGGCAGTTTCCTCCTTGAATCTAGAGAGGAACCACAGATGACAAGGCAAGTTGCGGCCACTTGACTCCTAGGAGAGGAGGGGACACAGCATGAGGGACCCCACCTGGCCAGGGCTTGGTGCCTGTTGGTGGGAGTCTCTGGTTAGTGGTTTCTAACAGTCTCCTCTCCAGTTCCTTCTCCCACCCCTGGCTTTATTCCTGCTGAACCTGTGAGGGAAATGTAACCATCACCACAGTGAATGAGGGTTTCTGTGTCTGCTCTATCGGAATACCTGAAAAAAGCCTTCAGACCCCAAGCTTGCACAGTGAGCCACGGCCTCACACAGGCGTCCGTCCAGTTAACCACCTGTTCAATCTCAGATGAGACACCCTGTCCTCATCGGTCACTGTGGCTGAGGGTTAATGTTTCCAAAAAAAAAAAAAAAAAAAAAACCAATGCCTGAGCCTTTGTTTTCTAATTTAAGTTGTTGTTGTTGTTGCCAAGGGTACAATCCAAAGCCGTGCTAGGCCGCACTCTACCACTGAGCACCCTAGTCACACACTTCTTGATTTTTCGCTTTTTAAAATACTCCTTCCAGGGCTGAAGAGATGGCTCAGCAGTTAAGGCACTTGACTGGCTGCAAAGCCTAATGGACCTGGGTTGGATTTCCCAGTACCCACTTAAAGCCAGATGCACAGAGAGGCACATGTACCTGGAGTTCTTTACAACAGCTGGAGACCCTGGCACATCCATTATCTCTGTCTCTCTCTCTTATCTCTGTCTCTGCTTGCAAATAAATAAATAAATACAATTTAAATAAATATTAAAATACTCCTTCCAATCTTTTGGAATGTGGGCATGATTAATTTAATTTTGATGGGTGTATTCCCAATGCAGTGTGCTGGTCTTCCTAAATGAATAGTAGCATTTGGAGACGCCCTGGCTTTTGTCTTGCTTTAACAATGTTTGTAATAGGGTCTGGCTATGATCTTCAGGATAATCACGAACCCCTGGGTCCCAGCCACCCTCCTGCCTCAAGCTCCCTAGGACCTAAGACTACCCACATGGAGCTTCATATATATATACATATATATGTGTGTGTGTGTGTGTGTGTATCTGATAGCTTTCTTATTATTTTTTTTTTGTTTTGTTTTTGTCTTGTTTTTCGAGGTAGGGTCTCACTCTAGCTCAGGCTGACCTGGAATTCACTGGAGTCTCAGGCTGGCC
>PVHP010046576.1:0-13211 GCA_004024765.1 Zapus hudsonius | reverse complement strand
TATATATATATATATATATATATATATATATATATATATATATATATATAATTGGGTATATGGCTCATGCCTATAATCCCAGAACTCATGAGGCTGAGGTAGGAGGATGTTGAGTTATAAGATACCTTGGCTAGCCAGGTGTGATGGTGCACACCTTTAATCCCAGCACTTGGGAGGCAGAGGTAGGAGGATTGCTGTGTGTTCGAGGCCACCTGAGACTACATAGTGAATTCTAGGTCAGCCTGGGCTACAGTGACACCCTACCTCAAAACACAAAATACAAAACAAAACAAAAAAAACGGAATGTTTAATGTTCAGAAGATAAAAAATATTATCTAAGGGCTGGAGAGATTGCTCAGTGGTTAAGGCACTTGCCTCTGGTGCCTAAGGCCCTGGGTTCAATTCCCCAGTACCCACATATGCCAGACCCACAAGGTGATGGCCCTGTCTCTCTCTCTCTCTCTCTCTCTCTCTCTCTGTATTTCTCTGCTTAGAAATGAATAAAATATAAAAAAACATTATGTAAGATACAAAGCTGACTATGTTCCATATATGTTCTATATAATGTTCCATATATAATATAGAATAAATATAAACTGAATAAAGTAAAATATGAACAGTTATTTTCTTTCTGGGTGATAGTTTGTGACTCTTCTTTTTGTTGTTTGTTTTGAAGCAGTTTCTAACACAGACTATTTTTTATAGTTACCTATTTTTTTCTTCCCTAAATTGTAACACTTTGCTCAGTAGTAAAGGCACTTGCCTGCAAAGCCTAAGGACCAGAGTTCAATTCTCCAGTACGCATGTAAAGCTAGAGGTGGCATATGCATCTGAAGTTCACTTGCAGTGGCTAGAGGCCCTGATGTGTTCATTCTCTATCTGCCTCTCTCTAATGAATAAACAAAATAAATCCTTAAAAAAATGTATATAGTGGCACTTCATGCATACTATTTTACGACCGCCTGTAACAACCCTGGGAAATGGATATCATTCCCATATTTATAGGATTCAGGAGTGATCTGCCTTATGAAGAAGCAGAGCTAAATTTTATTTCTAATCTTTCTTTTTAGTTTTTTGAGGTAGGGTCTTGCTCTAGCCCAGGCTGACCTGAAATTTACTATGTAGTATCAGAGTAGCCTTGAACTCAGTGTTCCTCCTACCTCTGCCTCCTGAGTACTGGGATTAAAGGCCTGCCCCCCCCCTCTCTTTCTCTCTCTCTCTCTCTCTCTCTGTATATATATATATATATTATCTGTATATATATATATATTTTTTTTTTTCTCAGACTGACCTGAAATTCACTATGTAGTCTCAGGGTGGCCTTGAACTCACAGCAATCCTACTACCTCTGCCTCCCGAGTGCTGGGATTAAAGGCGTGCGCCACCATGCCCGGCTTCTATCTGTGTATTTTTTGAGGCAGAGTATCAGTCTAGCCCAGGCTACTCTGGACTTACTCTGTAATCCAGGCTAGCCCTGAACTCCCTGAACTCTTGGTGATCCTATCTCAGTCTCCTGAATGCTGGGATTAAAGGCATGAGACACCATGTCTGACCTCAGAGCCCCAATTTAATGAGACTTCTGATTCCAAGCTTCAGGCATTTCATTTCAACCTCCCAGATTAGGGTGGGGAGTGAGAAAAGCCAAGTCTGACATAATGTGGCTGAAAACAGGACAGAAGGATCCACAGTGGAAGTCTGCTCTCAGCTGGGACTGGGTGTATCCAAGGGTGTGCACGAGTCTGCACCCAGGATGGCAGGGGCTTCTTGAGCCTAGAGGAAGTCCCAGGGTGGGTTCAACTTCCATTAACAACTGCCTCTTGAAAGTTGGGTGCTTTCCCTTATCTGCTGACTTCCTCCCACTGGGACTACCATCTGCCCAGGAGTCTGTCACATGCTACATCAGACATGGCAAAAGAACCACAGCAGAGGCCCTGTGACTCAGCCCCCTTGGAATGAGCTCTGTGGTCTGTTCCTGGCTGGGCCACAGAATCTCAGATTCTGGAGAGCCATTGGAGAAGAGGCAGGAGCCAGAGAGAGAGAGAGAGAGAGAGAGAGAGAGAGAGAGAGAGAGAGAGAGAGAGAATGCTTACAGATCACTGCAAGGACTGACCTCCAGCTCTGGCTCTAAGCTCAGGCCTATGCCTTTTTGCTGAGGCACCTGAGGCCTGAGCCAACCCACCCTAACCCTACACACACAATACCAAGACTAAAGAGCTGCTGTGCCCAGTGCAGAAATCATAATTTCAGGGAGTGCCTTAAACTGGTACAAAATGGTCACTGTGAAAACAGGAAAGCAAATCTCTCTCTCTCTCTCTCTCTCTCTCTCTCTCTCTCTCTCTCTCTCTCTCTCTCTCTCTCTCTCTCTCTCTTTCTTTGGGAGGGGATTTCAAGATAGGGTTTCACTCTTGCCTAGGCTGACCTGGAATTCACTATTATGTAGTCTGAGGGTGGCTCCGAACTCATAGCAATATTCCTACCTTGGCCTCCCATCCCAACCAAGTGCTGGGATTAAAGGCATGCAACCAACACACCTGGTTTTTATTTATTTATTTATTTATTTATTTATTTATTTATTTATTTATTTATTTATTTATTTATTTGAAAGCATTAGAGAGAGGGAGAGAGAGAATGAGCATGCCAGGGCTTCTAGTCATTGCAAATGAAATCCAGATGCATGTGCCACTTTGTGCATCTGAATGTGGGTACTGGGGAACCAAACCCAGGTTGTTAGGCTTTGCAGACAAGTGCCTTAACTTCAAGTGCCATCTCTCCGGCCACCCTTCTTTTTCAAATATTTTATTTATTTGCACACAGAAAGACAGAAGAGAAGAGATAAGAAGAGAGAAAAATAGGCACACCAGGACCTCTAAGCCACTACAAGTAAACACCAGGTGCATGTACCACTTTGTACATTTGGTTTTCCATGGGTACTAGGGAATTGTTTGATCGCTTTTTTGTTTGTTTTTTTGAGGTAGGGTCTCACTCTAGTCCAGGCTGACCTGGAATTCCACTCTGTAGTCTCAGGGCGGCCTTGAATTTGCGGCAATCCTCCTACCTTTGCCTCCTGAGTGCTGGGATTAACGGTGTGCGCCACCATGCCCGGCTGTTCGCTTGTTTGTTTGTTTGTTTGTTTGTTTGTTTGAGGTAGGGTCTCACTGTAGCCCAGGCTGACCTGGAATTCACTATGTAGTCTCAGGGTGGCCTTGAACTCACAGCGATACTCCTACCTCTGTCTCCCGAGTGCTGGGACTAAAAGAATGCACCACCACACCCAGCTCTGGTACTGAGGAATTGAACCAGGGTCTTTAGGCTTTGCAGGCAAGTGTCTTAACTGTTGAGCCATCTTTCCAGTCCAAAAGTAAATTTCTGCTTTGCTCCTGCAGATGGCTCCCACACTGTAACAATACTGCTTCTGGACTGGCATGGGCCCAGTGCTGGCCCAATTATGAAAACCAGAAGACGGTCTTGCCACATGCCTGTATCAGGACTTCTATCAGAAGATAACTATATATTCATTTGACAAACAGAACTCACACAGGCACAAAAATCTTTGGCACAGAATAAGTTAACAGTACTAATGTTTATGAATATAAATGTCTAACAATCAAATCTACAGAAGAAATAGCATGTAGTTGTAGTAATTTGGATGGTATTTTATTTTTCATATAGTATCTCACTCTCATCTTTTTTTTAAATATTTTATTTATTCATTTTTCAAGCAGAGAGATACAGAGAAAGAGAGATAGACCACCAGGGCCACCACCTTGTAGGTCTGGCTTACATGGGCACTGGGGAATTGAAGCCGGGGCCTTAGGCACTGGAGGCAAGTGCCTTAACCGCTGAGCCATCTCTCCAGTCCTCTCACTCTCATCTTAAGACACTTACTTGCTAAGGTCACAACCGTTTCCAGGCTAGAAACTAGGTCTGACTTCTAGTGTGGTGTTCACCCCCAAATATAACAAAGCCCCTTTGTGGGATGAGGGAAAGACATTAAGAAAATTGCTTGGGCCTTCAGGAAGGAAAATGCTTCTAGGAAGCCAAGGGTCTAGGGAAGGGTCCCTCTTTACTTCCCCATGGGTACTCACCCCAGGAGCTTGCTATGATCCAGTTGGTGGCTAGGGGGCATTCGACAAGCACTAAATACAATGATCTTCCGCCCATACTTGTCATCACCTGGATGTGGAGAAAGATGGAGCACAGTAGGTGGAAGATGAAGCCAAAGGAGGGAGAGGGGAGACAGCCAGGAACCTGTTCACCTGTACTCATGGGAGTACTGAGTGAGGAAAAAGGACTGGCTGCTTTCAGGGTCACTGTGGTAGTTTGGGTGAGATGTCCCTCAGCCTTAGCCTCAGGTTTGACTACTTGGTCCCCAGCAGTGGTAATTTGGGAGGTTGAGCCTTGCTGGAGGAGGTGTGTTACTAGAGGTGGATGTTGAAGTTTATCAGCCCAGCTACAAGCCCAGGACTGAGACTACTTCCACCCAAGTTGTGAGCCAACTTCCTGCCTGTGCTACACTTTCCCTGTCAGGAGACTTTCCCTGGAAACTATAATCTGAAATAAACTCTCTCCTCCCATAAACTGCCTCTGGTTGGGTGTTTTGCCCCAGCAACAGGAAGAAAAATACAAAAGCCACTGAGCTGAAACACAAACACAAAATAACACATTTTGTTGTTGTTTCCAGGTAGGGTTTCACTCTAGCCCAGGCTGACCTGGAACTCTCTCTCTATAAACCCAGGCTGGCCTTGAACTCTTGATAATCCTACCTCAGACTCCTGAGTATACCACCACAACCAGTTCAACATTATTATTACTTTTTAAACTTTTTATTGAGAGCTTCCATAATTATAGACCATAAACCGTATGGTTCCCATCCCACCCTCCCTCACATCTCTTCCCCCTCTCTATTAGTCTCTGTTTGTTTTGTTGTCATCATCTTTTCCTCCCATTATGTGTAGATATTATCAGGCACTGTGAAGTCATGAATATCAAGGCCGTTTTGTGTCTGGAAGTTTGCATTGTAAGCCGTCCTACCCTTCCTTTGGCTCTTAAAATTTTTCTGCCACCTCTTCCACAATAGACCCTGAGCCTTGGGAAGTGTGATCGGAATGTCCTAGTGCTGAACACTCCACTCGTCATTATTATTATTATTTTTTGTTTTTTGTTTTTTTGAGGTAGAGTCTTGCTCTAGCCCAGGCTGACCTGGAATTCACTATGTAGTCTCAGGGTGGCCTTGAACCCACGGCAATCCTCCTACCTCAGCCTCCTGAGTGCTGGGATTAAAGACGTGCGCCACCACACCCGGCTTCATCATAATTTTTTTAAGCCAGGTGTGGTGGTGCAGGACTGTAATCCCAGAATGTGGGAAGTAGAGGCAGAGACATCAGGAACTCAAGGTAATCTTCGACTATGTAGTGAGTTTGAGGTCAAACTAGGCTACATGAGATCTGTCTCAAAAAACAGTAGTAAATTGGCCATGGTGTGCAGGCCTTTAATCCCAGCACTTGGGAGGCAGAGGTAGGAAGATCTCCATGAGTTTGAGGCCACCCTGAGACTACATAGTGAATTCCAGGTCAGCCTGGGCTAGAGTGAGACCCTACCTCAAAACAAAACAAACAAAAAAAGTCATTAAAAAATCACTTTTGGGGGACTAGAGAGATGGCTCAGTGTTAAAAGGTGCTTGCTTACAAAACCTGATGGATGGCCAGATTCAACTCCCCAGAATCTACATAAAGCCAGATAAACAAAGTGATGCATGTATCTGGAGTTCATTTGTAGAGGCAGAAGGCCCTGCTGTACCTATTCTCTTTCTCTCTCTCCTTTTCTCCCTCTCGAAAAAGTAACTTTTTCAAATCACTTAAAAAAAAAAAAAGTAGGGTCTCACTCTAGGCCAGGCTGACCTGGAATTCATTATGTAATCTCAGAGTGGCCTCAAATTCACAGCAATCCTCCTACCTCTGCCTCATAAATGCTGGGACTAAAGGCATGTGCCACCACATCCCAAGGCAAGAAGATCACTGGATCAAGTTCAAGACCAGCCTGGGCAATACAGTAAGATCCAGGCCCAAATAACGATAAGTGTGGGTAGCATACACAAAGTCACAGATCACATTATCTACAATTTCATTTAGCCCAGGCTGACCTGGAATTCACTAATTCAGGGTGGCCTTGAGCTCACAGTGATCCTCCTACTTCGGCCTCCCAAGTGCTGGGATTAAAGGCCTGTGTCACCATGTCCAGCTTGCAGTTTCATTTCTGAATCTGTACTTGGTGTTTAGGTTGTAAATTAGTTGTGTCAGGCAGTGAGTTGCCCAAAACCTGTGTGACAGATTAGGGTGACTGGGACTCAAAAGTAACAAGGAGTATCCTTGGATTTATGGTTACAGGGAGGCTCTACTCATCTCTCACCTTACCTGACCCCCTCCCCTTGAGTGGGAGGTGTCTCTTACTAGAGTTTAAACTTAATGCTGAAACTGACTGATCAAAGATAGACCAACCAGCTGTCTCTCCAGATCACTAGGAAAAGGATTACTCTTTTTTCCTCCTCACGGCAGCCCAGCAGAGAAAGATCTGAATTTCCAGGCCTAGGTAATGGTCCCTCACCACAGTCACCAGAGCTGCGGTGAGGGGGATTGGGATCCTTTCCTCATGATGGGATCCCTCTTATATTTTCTCTTCTTTCCCTTGCTTGGCTGGCCAGCACAGACTTCATAGCCATGTGGCTAAATCCTCCCCCATGTGCTCTCTCCTCACTGGAGATAGGAATGGAGATCTCTGTAACCTCCCCTTTCCTCCTTCTTAAATAGTCTCCCACTATACTTTATCCTTTGGTGGTCTATAATTTTAATTCTTTAATTTCATAGAACAAGAATCCGGGTACTCTTAAATTTTAAGGTGCACTGGAATTAGCTGGGAAGCCCAGCTTTCCTGTTATACTGGGACAACTTCTCCAGAGTGAAAAGCAGAGAATCCTTTACATGGCAGTGTGAAGAGAAAGTGCAGCAGCTCCATCTGACAGCAGAGTCTTATCTTTGTGGTCGTTCTGTTTTTTCAGACAGGGTCTCATCTGTTTTAGGTTGGCCTCTTACTCAGCACTTGATATGTAGTTGAAGATGATCCTTGGGATTACAGGCATGCCCCATCATGCCTAGTTTTTTTTTTGGTTTTTCAAGGTAGGGTCTCACTCTAGTCCAGGCTGACCTGGCCTCTGCCTCCCGAGTGCTGGGATTAAAGGCGTGCGCCACCACGCCCAGCCATGCCTAGTTTTTGCAGTGTTTTCAAACCCAGAGCCTCTTGCATGCCAGGTAAGCCCTCGGCCAACTGAGCTACATCCTCACTGCCCCCTCCCTTTTGAGGCAGGTTTTCACTCTGACACTCTTCCTCCACCAGTCTCCCAAGTGCCGTGATTACAGGTGTGTGCCACTCCATCTGGCAGCAGGTCTGTTTTGAAAGCCCAGGTGCCACCTGCTCTCTTCCATGTTCCAGCCTAGACCCTGACATGCTAAATCCCTTCTAGGCCAGCTGCAGGGGGCTCAGCAGCTTTTTCTTCTAATTCACTTTCCACTGGCTCTCACAGGGGAGCAAAATGGTGGAGGCAGGGACAAGGGGTTAGACTGGCATCCTAGCTTCACAATCTGAGCTTCCAAAACCCCTGGGCTCCCTACCATGAGCCTGTGAAGAGGGGGAACATCATCGTCTTGACTAAGCAGGGAAATAATCAGAATGCGGGGAGGGGGGGAGGCTAGGTGGATCACTGGGGTTCCAAATAAGATTTTTTACAACCCTTACCAGCAGTAAGGCAACCCTCATTGGCTGGAATAAAAGGTCTCAGAGCTCTCGGGGCTCTGGAATGTAAAGAGCCAGTAAGTGGTCAAGGCAGCAGTTGGGGCAAAGCCAAGGGCCTGTGGTTCCAGCTCTCAGCTGGTCACAGTATCTAAGAAATGGAAAAGTGTTCTTAGCCAGGGCTCAGCAGATCTCTCAACTCCATGGTGTTAGGCAGAGACACATGTGCTCTTTTTTTCTAGAGAAAGAGGTTTACACCCTGATGACCCCTGGAGCAGGGCAGGGCAGTTCAAGAGGCCTATGGCCAGTTCTAAGAACTACTTCAGTGCTGAGGATGGCACTCCAGGCCTTGTGCAAGCTAGACAAGAGCACTACCACTGAGCTACACCCAGACCTACACTGTAAGCTTCATGATGGAGTGGAGGTGGGTTTTGCCTCACTGGACCCTCAATGCTAACTACAAGGGTTGCTCTAGGATGTTATTTTCTAGGAATGTACAATGAATGCAGCCTGGACAAGCATGGGGATCAGAGGAAAATAATGAGGGGTCAGATACAATACTGACAGTAAGGAAAGAGCCTTGAGCAGCCCTATGGTATAGGCACTGCTTACCCACTCCTTGGAATGGGGTCCTACCATCCAGTCCTTGGTTGGCCCAGAATTCAGCAACCCTGCTGGCTGTTACAAGAAGCACATGGGAAGAATCCAGGAAGTCCCTCATCTGCTCTTGGAAGGAAGCAAAACAGAGTCTACCCTGGAGACAGGGGAGAGGCAGAACCAGCAGCTTTGGTGACTCCAGGATTCTGGGGAGAGGCTCAGCAAGGAGCAGTATGACAAGCAGCCCGAGAGCTGGCCTCTGCATTCTCCACATACCAGGCAGTGCCTCTACCGGGTGGCCAGGGTGTTAATCAGCAACAGGGACAGCTCCTCCAGCAGCATCCTGAGTGTCCACCCGCCCACAACCTGCAGGCCAAGCCAAGGATACACAAGGTGGGGGCTGGGACTGCTCAGACATTTGTTAACTTGTTAAACTGTCTGGAATTTTATGAGGCAGGTGACATCATGCTGGAAGCTTGAAACCAGCTATGATAGGGCTGGAGAGATGGCTCAGCGGTTAAGGCACTTGCCTCCAGTGCCTAAGGCCCTGGGTTCAATTCCCCAGGACCCACATAAACCAGAACCACAAGGTGGTGGCCCTGGTGCATTCTCTCTCTCTCTCTCTCTCTCTCTCTCTCTGTATCTCTCTGCTTGAAAATGAATAAATAAAATAAAAAAAAAACCAGCTATGATAGAAACTGCATATGCTCCAGATAATGGCATTTTCCTCCTTTCTGTGGAGCCCGCTGTTAAAACATCTACCAGAACACCAATGGAAAGACCCCACTGGGACTGAGTCAAATGTGACTGCCGAGCACCAGGGACAGCACATGCCTAGAGGAGTTGGGAGACACAGCCTACTCTCCCTTCCATGTGGGCTCTTTCTCTGGTTTCTAGTGCCAGGCGCATCACCACAGGCTTTATCAAACAAGCCTCACCCTGGCAGTGACAATCTAGACTCCTCTTGGCAAACAGGAGGCAGGGCCCATCATCTAGGCGCTCCAAGGCAGAGACCAAGGCCAAGCCTTGACCACACCAGGAGCCTTCCTGGTGCTGCCTCTGTGCAGCTCCCTCTAGCTGGCCTTGGGCGTGTCTCCACACAACCTCCACCTTGTCACGCTGCAATTTCCAGCTTCCAGACATCACCAGCTCCCCACTCTCCTTAGTGGGGCTGCAATTAAGCTGGCCCCACTGACCTTCACCAAGAACCCTGATTCACAGCTCAAAGAGGCCAAGCTCAGACAGCAGGGCTGACACCTACCTGGCTGAACCCCCTCAGGCTCGCCACACCCTAGGAAAACAGAAATGTGCTGCAGGGAGCTTTGCTGGAGAAGTGGGAGGGGCATCTTCCATCTGCTAAGATTAGGAGGACATCAGGATAGACTCCTTCAGATCAGACATCTCCACATCCCATTCATGTCCCCAGGGTGACTCTTCTGTGCACAGGTCAGATCTAGGGCAGAACTTGGCCTTGCTTCTGCAAGGGTGAGAGAAGCCAAAGCCAAGATCCCCAGCCCAAACCAGGGTGGGCACTGTGAAGACACCCTGAACATAGGGGTGATCCTTTCAACGGACCCCATCTGGAGGGAAGAAGCTTCCCTGGGGCTTCCTGATGGTCATATGTCTACAGGCCCATGGATTCTTCCAGGATCCTCCTCAGCCAGTGCTATGCTGGGTTTTAGAGGCCACATCCTACCAGGCACCACCAGGCTGATTCTACTGCCTGCCTGGCTCATGATTGCCTCAGCTAGAAATGGACCCTAAGAGCAGAAGCCAGCTCATAGATGGCTCACCTCTTCTGGGCCCTGAGTAATGAATAGAAGGAAGGGAGCTTTCCAAGGCAGAGACTGAAGGTCGGACATTCACTAGAAACTCAATGCTCCAGGGAACCATTTCTGGAAGTAGGCTCTGCCCATCCCAGACCTCCTTGGAGGTGACTTTCCTAGGGAGGAGCATCCCCTCTCCTCAGTTAATAATTGGATAGAATAATAGACAACAGGGCTGAAGGAAGGGGGAAGTGGATGAGGGAAAGGGAAAGACTCTTATTTAGGACCAACTATGTTCTGGCTCTGGAGAGTCCTGCAATACATGTATTATTGTAAAACCTCTCAGCAAGCCCCTGAGAAGGGAGGAGCTCAGAGAACAGAGCTGGAGATCAAACTCAGTGTTGTCTGACTTCAAAGCCAATAGGCCACAATGCCTCCTCCCACTCACCACCTACAAATGGAGAAAATGGGACCATAAACCAGGAAGTGATGGAGGGTGACTGTGTCAAGCGGCAATCACAATCAAAACTGTGTCCCTTTAATCCCAGCACTCTGGAGGCAGAGGTAGGAGGATAGCCATGGAGACCAGCCTGGGCTAGAGTGAGACCCTAGCCCGGAAAAAAAAAAAACACAGAAACAAAAAACAAAAGCTGTGTTTGTAAAGACAGCGACATGTGCTCAGGACCTCTCAGGCCTTCGGGCAGATCCCTCCTTAATGGCCCGAGGATTGGCTTCTTCAGGCCAGGAGCACCAGGCATGCTCACCTGCCACCTCCACAATCTGGTGCCGGGCAATGTCGTAGTAAGGGTCATCCCACTTCAGGTGTGTCACAGGTTCCGGGGAACTGCTCTTGGAGTCATCTGAGGAACATGGCAAAGTCAGGGTCACCCTGGGGGCTGGCACAGTGCATTCCCTGAGACACATCCTCTTTGCCCCCCCCCCCAATCAGCTGTGTTCCTGTCCCCATTCTGGGGCTGGTCTAGCTCCCATCTTAAAACTGCTGGGGTTCTCTTCAATAGGAAGGGCTCTCCTCCTCAAAGGTATCTGCAGCTGCCAGGGGCATGGTGACACTGACCTGACTTGGGGAAGTCTGGCATTTCATCTGAGGGCCAATTCTTCTCATCGATGGAGGCCAACTTGAGCTGGTTCAGAGCCTGGCTGGTGTCCTCAAGGGTCAGATCATCCTGCAGTTCTGAGAGTGGATCCATGGCCAATTCTATCCCTGCAGTGGAGCCTGAAGAGAAACCTGGGGGAGGAGAGAGGGTCAGCAATCTCCTCCTCCTCCCACTCTCTGTAACTTTTTCAGTGTGCTTTCCTGTCTCTATTCTTCCATCTCTGGCTCTCTTGTCCCTGTTCCTCAACACTTCTCACCCTGCCAAGAGTTCCATGGAGCATGCTGCCAGAAAAGACAGCTGGAGCAGGGGATGGCACAGCGCGGTACCTCTCTTCAGGTCCTTGGCTGAGTAGAAAGAGCTGTGCCAGGCCCACGCTGCTACCGCCCAACTGGTCAGGTCAAGCAGTCCCAGATGCCAGGGGTTCAAGATCTCAGGGGTCCTAGAGTAGATAAACCTCACATACCCCAGCAGTTACAGGGGTGGCACATGTTATTTAAAAATCTAAGCATTCTAAAGGTCTCCAAATACCATGCTTGAAAAAGACCAGTTGAGGCCACGGCTAGTCCACTCCTCTTTCACTGGCCTACAGATGAGGAGGTGGCCAGAGATGACAGGTACCCAGAAAAAAAGCCATGGCTGAGGGGTCCAGCTGTTTTTGCCAGGGACAAGAACCAGTGGCAGGGGATGGAACCAGCCTGCCAGTCCCAGCAGACACCCTACAGGCACTAGGGCTCCCAAACCCCCTTTAAGCCTGTGGAGACTCCGAGATGCTAGTTTCAAGGAAGGAAGGTCAAGAGGTTGCCCTAAGGACTTGAAGGCACAGATAGAAAGGGCTGCTCCTGACATCCAGACACAGAGACAAGGAAATGAAGGAGGGAGAAAAACCCTGAAATCAGGTTCCTTCAGGTCTGGGATCTGGTCATAGGAGGTGGCACCTTCTGCCTCAGCCCTATGGAAAGCACCTCCCTCTCTCACCACAGGCTCACCAGATGGGTGAGGGAGGTTTCAATTCAATCCATTTGCCCAACCCCAGACTGCTCTAAGGCCTGCTGCATTCCTGGAGCCCAGAGAATGACATATATGGTCAGAGAATCAGCAGGACAGATAAGGACAGCAGACAGGCCCTGGGGTGGATAGAAGCTGGGAAGAGCAGCCATCTGAGATCCCTGTACTGTGGGCTCTGAGACTATAAGACAACCTCCTGCACACATAACAGCCCAAGATCTAGATGGATGGTGAAATTGGCTCCCTGGGTTTAGCAATAACTGCCCTGTTACCAAGGCAACCACAGAGTCAGTAGAAAGCTGTTTCAAGCTCCAAAGCCCAAATCAAACAGCCCCCAAACCCTCTCATTTTTGCCTTTCTGCTTCTCCCTGGTCTACCCTCACTCACTACCCTTGCTGACTACCAAAATACAGGTCTTTTTCCCCAAACACAAAAGATGACCATGTCTCATTTGGGAATGCATTTCTCCTCACAAAAAGCACAGATCCTGACTCCTATGCAACCCCAGTTCTCTAACAAGACAATCTTCTGTCTTGAGGAATCCATCTCTGACCCTTTCTCATTCAACTAGGAGGCTGTAGGGCTGCTCACCAGAGGATCCTCCAGTTTAGTAAGGGGTAGAACCCACCTCAAAGCAACCTCCTCCATGTTTGCGCCTTCTCCCCAGCCCTTCTGTCAATGCCCAAATCCCAGAGGCTTCTTTAGCCCCACTCACAGTTTCCCAGGGAAATATTTTTGCATTGTACGTCTCAATGTGAGGGAAAAAGCATAAAATTAGATAGATGGAGAACTGGGTTAGAATCCTGCCTAAGCCAAGGAGCTGCAAAGAGCTCAGGCAAGCCCCTTTCCAATCTAGGACTAAATTTCTCCATCTGTAGAAGCTAAAGCTCCTTCCAGAAATCTAGTTCTCCAGAAGTACTTGTGCAGAAGTAGCAGCTAGGAGCCGAGC
>PVHP010046574.1:0-13232 GCA_004024765.1 Zapus hudsonius | reverse complement strand
ATATCTGAACCTACTGAATCTGAACTATGCTCTCGGGGGCCAGGAGGATACATGTTACATTCTCTTTGCTGAAATTTAAGCACAGAATTAGGTTGTCCTTCCAAAGTTTTCAACAGCTAGATCAAATGTAAAAACAAAGCAGATACACCAGATGGCTTATCTCCATTATATCCAACATCTGGATATTTTTAAATGCTTAGATGATTGGCTGAGATTTTGCATCACATCCACATATTTTGGGCATTTCTTTGATCACACACGCTGTGTTTGTGTGTTTGTATGTGTGTTTTGAAGAACAGAGGAAAGATGTTATTGACTGAGATAAAACTAGCCAGAAAAGAGAGCTTTTACACATTTCTCTGAACATCCAATTCTGAAATCAGGGATTGGATGTTCAGATTTGTAACATTTGAAAGGTTGTAACAGGATAGAAAGATAGAAGAAAAAGAAAGGAAGGAAGGAAGAGAAAGAAAGAAAGAAAACACAAGATGACTTCTTATGAAATTCAACTCAGAAATATTAGTAGTTACATAGATGTGACTATCTAGAATGCAATTAAAAGCAACCTGGGTAGAGTCCATTTTGACTTTAGGCACTTTACCTACCTAGTCAAGCAAAAAAAAGTTAGGATAATATGTTTTCTATATCTAATTGTTTTCTTAGAAATGAGTTGAAACAGTCATTATGTAGTGCTGGATCTTCAACATAAAATGGCACATTTCTTTGGAACTCTTGTCCATGTATCCTAAGCAAGCTTATTCTGTATGGTGGTTCATTTAATAAGTTATGAAGATATACATTTATTAGGGCTTTGGAACTCTTAAGGCACATTCAGAGTCATGGTCCCCACTTGATGCTAAAAACTTTCCTAAATTCAGGACTTCTCATTATGGATGTAGTACAATTCCCATTAATCTCTAAGCAGAGAAGGAAATGGAAAAAGATTTTTTTGTGGATGAAAGCTACTGTGATTTGTACCACTTCAGGGGACTTTATATTCTCTCTCTCTCTCTCTCTCTCTCTCTCTCTCTCTCTCTCTCTCTCTCTCTCTCTCTGGTTAATTCTCAAGTACTACTTCTGGGGTGAGAGAAGGAACTAGCTATAGTTGTGGGGAGTTAGATTTGGATGCTGTTTCTGACACATAGTAGCTATCTGTGTATCATTAGTCAATTCACTTGAATAATTTTTTAGCTCAGCTTCCTTACATGTGCTTCTGATAAAATTTGAGATTATGTATGGCAAATATCAATCAACTAGAAAATACACAGCAGGTAGTTAATGATCAGTGCTCAGTACATGTTCTGACATTTTACAGGTGACAAGGAGAGGTTTAAAGAATTAACAGTTATAGAATTACAGAATTTTTGCCTCTGTGATATTAATCCAAAATGGCACAATTTAGTTATATAGTAATTTCACATATTATTATTTCTCATCTTTGGAATGTTATTGTAACATAATAGATATATTCATTTCAATGCTCAAATTTATGGTTCTCTGCTTCCCATGAAAGGCTGAAAATAAAATACTGCATCAAATTGTATATTAAATTTCCACAGTCTGTGTGTATTTCCTTAGCAACGATGCCCATCCTGGAAGTTGCAAAGGTCTAGTCCTCACAGTCACTGTATGTCTGTATTACTATGGACTATACAGTTGAATACTGTGAACCTACTTTGTGGGACATGATGCTGGAATGAAACACAGACACACACCTCAGGAGCTTCTTGTCTCACAGGGAGTATCAGGCAAGTCCTTGGTTGCACAATCTATTCCAATAAATTATGGTACAAAGTGCAATTGGAGAACATGACTAAATGCATAATCCCAAAAAAGGGATCATCAAGCAACGATCATCCATGCCTCAAAAGAAAGCAGAAAAAACAGGTTCTGAAGGTAGAAAGTGCCATGTATCTTTAGAAAGCAAGCATTTCTGCATTTTGTGGACTTTAACACATTTAGAAGGTGTAGTGATGGATGATACTGAAATCACATGTCTGATTCATCCCAACCATTGAAGACCTCTCTAAGTAGAGTGAATTTTAAGCTATATCAATGAGGTAGTTTTGAACTACTTGACTATGACTGAAAATAATGGCTTAAAAGTGACTAGAAAAGAGATTAGGGGAAGATGGAAAATTTAGACTGAAGGAAGTTGTTGAAATATATGATTGTTGCAGTTACCTTTTTGCTGCTGGCACAAAGCACCTGACCAAAAGCAACTTGTGGAAGGAAGGGTTTATTTTGGCTTACAGACTTAAAGGGAAACTCCACGATGTCATGGGAAAATGTAGCATGAGTCGAGACATCACCTCCTGGCCAACATCAGAGGAAGAACAGGAGCAGGAGAGTGTGACAAGAACAGGGACCAGAGGAATCTGTCTGAAACACCCATCAGCCCTCCCCCAACAATTAATCTCCAGCATGGATCCAATTCCCACATTGTCATCAGCTGGGATCCAAGTATTCAGAACACAAGAGATTTGGTGGGGGGCACAACTAATTCAAACCACAGCAATGATATTTCAAGAATTTTCAAGATACATATGCTCTATTTGAATTGAAGTTCCCAGAAAAAAAACTTTACTCATTTAGCCAAAGAAAAATTTTATATGTTTAAAATGCTAAAGATACAATTGAGGACAAAATAGAAATGTCCTTTCCCTTATAGAAGCTATATTCCTGCTAGAAAAGACAATAACTAAGACATGATGCACCTTAGCCACTTAGAAATGATCTGACATTAATCAGACTACTTTTTTTTAGGTAATGAGAGCTTTCCTGATTAGTGCAACGTAGTAAATTATCTATCCACATAGTGATTGATGGTTTTCGTTTTTGGATGAATATAAAGTCAGGTCCCCTAAAAACAGAGAACTGGGGTTTCCATTTATGAGATTTTAGTCTCTTTGAAAAGACACTTTGAAAACAGACTCAGAAAGAAGCTAAAAGTTTGTTCCAGTAGAATTTGAGAGAAAAACCTCCAGGTAGGTAAGCTGTAAATCTCAGCAGCTGCCTGGATGAGGGAGATGAATAAGAGTAAGTCAGAAAGCTTTACCTTTTGAGTTAGAATCCAGAGAGCATTCAGGTTCAATAGCAGCTGCTTGGGTGGCTGGTCTGGAGGGAAGATCTACAGGGTCAAGGCCAGCATGGTTAGATCTAAGCCAGCATCCAAAAATAGGGGCAGGGAAGAAAAGAAGAGCTATACTTTTGAGTTAGAAGTCAGAGAAGGGAACAGGCTCACAGGGTAGACCTGTAATCAGTTACATCAAGGAGGGGCTGCTAGGGCATATAAATAAGGACATAATCTCACTAAGGAGATAATTATTCCTTTCATCCCCTTAGCTTGTCTTTAGGTGAATCAGCTTTCCTGAGTATGGGTCTCCAAACCAAGTGACTATTTCTTAATTAGAGTAACTCTAAAGGAAGAGGACAATACTATAGTTTTATATATTTTTGGTAATTTAAAATTTCATGTATTGTCATGGCCATAGTTAGAACTCAGATTCGAATTCTTTTTACCAGGAGAAAGTAGCTTTCACGGGCTGGAGAGATGGCTCAGCGGTTAAGGCACTTGTCTCCAGTGCCTAAGGCCCCGGGTTCAATTCTCCAGGACCCACATAAGCCAGACACACAAGGTGGTGGCCCTGATGTTCTCTCTCTCTCTCTCTCTCTCTCTCTCTCTCTCTCTCTCTCTCTCTATCTCTCTGCTTGAAAATGAATCAATAAATATTTTTTTTTAAAAAAAGAAAGAAAGTAGCTTTCACTCAACAAAGCCCTGACCCCTCTACCTCCTCCCTTTTCCAGGGAAAGGGGAAGTGGGGTCAAAATCTGATTATAAAGGAAGGGTTCCATCCTTCATGGCCTCCAAGCCTGTATAGCTATTGAACACTATTTGTCATGGTTTGATACAGGTGTCCCCCAAAACAATTGAATGTGTTCTGATAGATCGATCCTCAGCTGATGGCAGTTTGGGTTTTACAACCTCGATGAAGCTGTGTTGTTGGGGGTGGGCTTATGGGGTTATAAGCCAGCTTCCCCTTGCTAGTATTTGACACACCTTCCTGCTGCTGTTTGCAGTACTGTGGCAGAGGTGATGTCTAGCCCTCTGCTCATGCCATCGTTTTCCCTGCCAGGATGGAGTCTCCCCTCGAGTCCGTAAGCCAAATAAACCCATTCCTCCACAAGCCATTTTTGTATGGGTTCTTTCTGTGCAGCAACTAGAAAGCTGACTGCAACACTATTATAATCAGATTCTTACACTGTGATCATATAGTTCGTGATCCACACTGACTCATTTAAGAGTGGGAGGGGTGTTGTGTCATATAGAGAGAATAGGTACAAAGAAGTGCCATCTCAGACATGTGAGGGCTGAATAGTCATGACATCATTAGGGCCTTGAGTAGAATCATTTCATGGAAGCAGATGCGGTAAGGTAAAGACCATTTCATGAAAATGAGAGTGTAAATAGTATGTATCTGGATAAGGCGAGCTTGATGATCGCTGAAGACAGTTTCTATTAACCATGCAACTTAGAATTAGCTAACAAGCTACTAGCAAGGTGGAAGCAAGCTGCCCTTTGACAAGGCTGGATAATTGAGGGATCACCTTTGGCCTGTTTGGGGTTCGATGAGTGGAAAGGAGTGAGATACCTACAAGACTGAGTGAGAGTGAGACCCAGATACCTACAACACTGAGTGAGAGTGAGACCCAGGTACCTAGAAGACTGAGTGAGAATGAGATCCAGTTCTCTTGTTGAGGGCTTCTTACTTCAAGGCCCTTTCTTCCTTCTCTTGAGTCAGCTTGTCTACTTCCTTTGCCCAAGATAAAGACCAGCTGCTTGATGATGCAATGCTCTAAAGAGGAGAGAGTCACTGGGCCCAAGTGGGTTCAAGAGTCCAGATCAACGTGAATGCAGCTAACAGTGACATGCTGCTCCTCTCTTTCCATCAGGTGATTTTTATCAGTTGCTGCTAAAACTGATTGTAGCTCCAATTTTCATATTTTCAAGTGAAAAATTCACTCTTTATGTTTGTTTTTATTTTTTGAGACAGGATCTCATTCTTTAGCCCAAGCTGCTAAGGAACTCACTGTCTAGTGCAGGCTGACCTTGAATTTGGAGATTCTCCAACTTCAGCCTCCAGAGAGTGCTGGGATTATGGTCATGAACCAATGTACCTTGTTTAAATTTAAAAGTTTAAAATCTGCTATCAACGATATCAACTATCTGGCTTTGTCAGATAGTTTTCACAAATATCATTATCTTAAAAATACTAATACCACTATTTATAGGCATTGAGATGGTAGATGGCTTCATCCAAGAAAGTTAAGGCCAGAATCTGAACAAAAATCCCAGACGATTCTGATGCCCACAGGTTCTCTCTGTGTTTAGAAGGACAGTATTCTAGCATGGAAATGCACTTTAAAGACCATGCTTCTTTAACGATTTTCAAGGTATTGTAGTCTGGACTTATTTTCTGAAATCTATTTTTTCTTCAGTAATTCAGCCCTTCTTTCATAACTACACTTATGTATCCAACCAACATGTGTAAATTGACTGCCATTTAAGAAATCCTGTGTTTATGAGAGAAATTTGCTTTAGATCTTTTAATATTTGCATGGAGAGAGAGAGAAGAGAAGAGAAGAGAAGAGAAGAGAAGAGAAGAGAAGAGAAGAGAAGAGAAGAGAAGAGAAGAGAAGAGAAGAGAAGAGAAGAGAAGAGAAGAGAAGAGAAGAGAAGAGGAGAATGAATGAGAATGTATGGGCCAGGGCCTCGAGCCACTGGAAACAAACTCCAGATGCATGTGCTATTTTGTGCTTCTGGATTTACATGGGTACTGGGGAATCAAACCTGAGTTATTAGGCTGTGCAGGAAAATGCTTTAACCACTGAGACATGTCTCTAGCTGGCTTTAGATCTTTTATAATGAGTATAATTCAAGTAAGTTCCACCTGAAATCTCATGAACATTATATTGTTTTTATACTAGATAATAATAATTACTTTAAAAAAAATAATATTCACATTCTTCTTTTTAAAATTTATTTATTTGCAAGGAGAGACAGAGACAGAGAGAGACAGAAGAAACACGTAGGGTCTCTAGCTGCTGCAAATGAAATCCAGATACATGTGCCACTGTCTGCATCCAGCTGTATGTGGGTAATGGGGAATTGAACGTGGGGACACAGGTCACTAGCCTTTGCAGGCATGATCCTTAGCCACTAAGCCATCTCTTCAGCCCAATATTCACATTCGTCTAAGAACTTATATCTATCATGTTATTTAATGTTACAGCATATCTATGTGCTAGGTATTACTACCTCCCTACTAAAGATATGAGGACAGTTAAGTAACTTTTCTGAAATTGAACTAGTTTTCTTCAAAGCCTACCTCCACAAGCGCACACTGAAGCAATTCTGAAAACCAAGATAGCACAGTGACTGCAGCCTGCGCACCTCATTGACCTGGTGTGAATCTGCTCCTACAAATTACCTGCAGCGTAGCTGGACACACCATCCATGCCAATCAGTTCCCATGTCTAAATGCACTGTCGTGGTTGCTTTGGTTATTGTGAGAACTACATGAACTGAACTCATTTGTTCTTCTCTTAACTGATTTAGTGACTACCTACTATGTGCTAGGTGCTATTTTAGGTGTTGAGAGAGTAACATAAGTTAGCAAGGGATAGCACATATCCATAGGAAACTTGATGCTGTGGAGAAAAAAATGTAATCAAATACACAAATTATAGTATGAGCTATAACACACAACAGAATGATAAAATGCAGTGTGAGAGAATCACATTGCTAGACTATCATCTCCATGGGTGGAGTCATTGCATCTATCATGGTCATTTGTGTATTCCCAGGACCTGGAATATTGAGGAAAATCAATAAATGTAACCAATTACCCAATACATTTTTCATTTTTAAAAAATATTTTATTTATTCATTTTCAAGCAGAGAGATACAGAGAGAGACAGACACACAGAGACAGAGACAGAGAGAGACAGTGCATGCACCAGGGCCACCACCTTGTGGGTCTGGCTTATGTGGGCACTGGGGAATTGAACCCGGGGCCTTAGGCACTGGAGACAAGTGCCTTAACCACTGAGCTATCTCTCCAGCCCTATCCAATACATACAAGTTTTAAATATTTCTTAAATGTCACAGATCATAAATGAGTACATAGTTTAAGTGACTGAAATAAAAAGTGTTTTATTGAATGAATGCACAAAATTAAAAATAAAAAGAATGGATAGTCTCTATAGAAATAACTGCTTTAAAGAAAGAAGACATACATTAGGATCTAAAAGTTGGGAAGAGTTGGCCATACTAAGCATAGAAATTAAGCACTTTTTAGGGTCAAGAAGAACATACAATCTGGGCAAAAATCCATATATAGGCAAATAGGTAAGGGAGTTTATCTCTGTTTCTACTTTACCAGATGGAGATAAAAATGTCGATTTAGAACATAAAACAATGCTTTGCAGTAGAATAAGTTAAGAATTTATACTTAACATAAACATGTACAGGCCAGAACAGAAGACAGGGAAGACATTGTTCTGGAGGGATGGCTCTTTAACCTGGACCACCTAGCGTAGGCATTCCTAACGCCCTCCTAAGATGAGACTATGCTTAACAGTTACAAGAAACAATATTCTGCACCCTGTGTACAAGTTCATATACAGGGCAGGTTGGAAGAATAAGAGTCAAAAACAATTCAGAAAATAGAATTTGATGTGTATTCCAGTTAGCATATTTTAAATATTTAATGATATAGAATGGCTCAATAATATTGTAATTATAAAATAAATAAGTTAATAGATCTTTTAACATATATTTGATATATTGCTTTGGTAAGTTATGATTGAATGTATGCTCCTGTCAATATATATCAAATATATATCAGTATGAAGAGTTCAGTACATGAAACTCAGGAATTATACATATCAGAGTTGAAAGCAGGTGTCCATTCCCATATATTAGTTGCATCATCTCTTTCCCTGAAATTTGAATTTTATACGGTTTTATCCATGTGCTCTGGAGTTCTTCACCATTTCAAAGTATAATCACAATGGCCTATATTCAGTCTGTTCCAGAGATACAAAGAGAGAACTCAATGCAGAGAGGCCCGTGATTGATTGTACATTTAAATGAACGTACTACAGATTGAGACAAATGCACCGAGCGTGTGTGTTTCAATCACTGTATCGTCACACAATTGAATAAACACACATGTACGATACAATGTTTAATTGAGTGCAGCAAGTACATTTATTTTAGTGATTGCATCATTGCATACTCAGGCAAGCGCACTGGACGCACTGTGGTGGAACTGAAGTTTGTAAGTGCACACAAGTTGTAAGCCTTTCACTGACTTTGATAGATCACAGTGGCCAACATATTTCTAAGCGATTGAAATTAAATGTATTTTCTTTCACCGAATCGACTTGGAATGTATTTAAACAAATTTGAAATGAAATCTGGTTATTAGTGTCAAAAGAAAAAAAAGACGAATTTAAAGAAGGAAGATTTCTTCCTTGTAAAGTGTCACTCTGGTCTCAGTGAGGATGAAGTAGGACCTTTTTTTTTCTCTTGCTGAGAAGCAATTTTTTTCTGACTTTCTTGTGTGGAATTGCAGTTCCCACATTTTAGGCATCCAACATTACACTCATTGTGCTTATGGACCGTTTGCATAGCTTCAGTCAGACTCGGTAGCATCTTGTGCACGCAGGCACATCTGAGGGCCAAATCTGGGCTATTAGCTATAAAGACCCAAATGGAGCTTGCTAGATTCTTTCATGCCTCCTTCATGCTCTATTTACATAGATGTTCTTTTCACAATTGCTGCCATATACAGTTTTTTATGCCATTTCCATTAGCAGCATCTTGAATGGGAGACAAAGAAACAAAAGCTAACTAGCAGTGTTTGCTTTACTGTGTCAGCTTTCTAACATCTGCTCATTTACCAGGTGAGACAGACAAGAAGTGAGGAATGTCAGGTACCCCGTGTACCCCAGGGCAACTTTTATAGTTTGATTAAACTATTTTTTCTTGAATGTCTTAACGATGTTAATAGGTACTCTTTTGTTATTGTTGTTTGATTTCTGCTTTACAGTGAGGTTTTATTATTGGAGATTTCTTTGGATACTTATTTCTAACAATGAAAACACTCCAGCTTTAGTCTAGGGTAGTGCTTCCCAGAATTAATTTTAAAATTTAATTCCATGTAATATTGGTTTTGGGAGGTATTTTGCTAAATAAGTTTAGAAGCAGGTATATGCTAAAAATACGAACCAGTTTTGATGAAGCACTTAGTCCTTGTTCGGCATTCCTAATAGTACTGATCATAATAATTTTTTGAAGTTTTGTTATTTCCCTATTTTCAGATAAAGAAACAGATTATAAAGCCTAAAAAAATCTCAGTCACCAGCTTTCAACTTATACATGTGGGTGACCAATTGAGTCCTATTAAGAGTTAACCTGGTGAGCATTACATTGTTCAGTTTTATTTTAGCAATTCATTTTTAAATGGATGTTTTGTATCTAATGTCTTTTAATTTTCATAAAAATATCCAGTGGCTTAGGGATAAGGGGGAGGGAAATGTGGGTACCACCACAAGACTTACTCATACAATGTATCTAATTATTAACAATAAAAAATAAATAAATTTAAAAATACATTTTAGGACGCTTTAGATTAGGAATAAAAAAAAACTTCAATTTATAGGTATTTAAAAATGCCTAGCTATGTCCAAACATTGAAAGATAGGAATTTTTAATTCTAATTAGTTTGGTTAAATGAAAAATAATTACATTAAAAATTAGCCAGAATGGTTGCTTGTTGATGGTTTAGAAAATGGTTATTTGGATCTGTTCTTTTCAAAGCAGGTCATTGCTGCATTTTCCCAGTACCAGTGGAAAAGTAGAATGAGTCATTGATATCTGTTGTCTAATTCTTTTGTTCGCATTAAATTGAATAAATACAATTTTGTATGTTTCAGTTTTAAACATTTTTTCATGCTATTTCTTTCACCAGTATGGTTTACATTTTTTTATATTTGCATTAGAAGAGAGCTTGCTTATATTGCACATATATAAGTTTGCTTCTATGATTATGTCAAACTGCAGACTCATGGTAAGGTGAGCTCTCATTATGCTTATCTTAATAATTAGTACAAACAGATATTCAGCTGCTTTCCATCTTAAATTATCTGAAGTAGCATCTTCATCTTATTCACCCAGAAGACAATATATACAACAAGAAAAATTTATGACATTTTACCATTTCATATCAACTGGATCAAAGCAATATCAGAAAAAGCATACCCATTAATGAGCAACACTTAAAGATATAAAAATGTGTATAGCACCTTCCTTTGCATAGGAAACATTTCTCAGATCATCCAAGACATAAAAATAATATCCCACACTTTAAGAACTAAATTAGACTTGAGCTTGCCAGTTCTGAGATGGATTTTTTTATCTGTCCTCTGCTCAGTTTATGCTCAAGATGTTGGTGAGACGATGAAAGCAGAAAAGGTGCTTCAGTAAATGCAAACAAATGAGTGCTTTCTTAGCAAAGAATTGGGAAAATCAGCCTTTCCTCTGAGCTAATCCCCTGACGGATGGCTAGAACTGCGAATCCCCACCTCCACATTCACACAGATGGGTTACCACAGAGGATGACAGATGAGTTGTGATTGGCTGGATTAATGGGCATTATCATATTAATGGATAATTAGGTGAGGTCTGAGCAGAATTTCTGGGTTTATATACTGCTTCTTTTTTATTGTCCATAATGAGTTACATTATTTAGTGGGCCAACAATGTATATACTACTTCTTTTTGTCTTCTAACTAATAAACTTGTGTCATGTAACATGGCCCACAGACCTCTGGGTTCCTCTGTACCAGGGCATCTATAGGTCGGGCATCTTGTGTTCTTTACTTTGACATGTAAAATGCAGAGTCATGCCTCGTTTGTCCTTCCCCAGCCTTTGTGCCTTCAGCTCCCTCACAATCCAGAGTCTACTTCATGGCAATCGCTTTTGAAATCTGACATATTGATCAAGAATTTAGCCTGGGTAACTGCAGTACATATATCAATTGCTGATCGTGTCAGCTGACATTTGATGGCTAGAGGATCTCATACCCAACTGGGAAAGCTTCTGAGTTCTCAGGAGTTGACTCAGTTCACCTCCTCCAGACACAAAGATTCGTGGGTGCTTCAGCACTAAGGCAGCCCAATTTCATAGCACGTTGTTTAGAAGAGACACCACCAAAGCAATAAAAACAAGAGCCTTGTCTGTAGTCTACAACAGCTCACATTTTAAAATTAAGACAAAATTCAATAAGTGCTAATGTCAGACTTTTAAGCCACTTTGAAATGGTTAAAATTGGCTGGATGTTTTCTTGCCAAGTTAACTCAGCAAACTCCTTTTCTATGAATAATTATTTCAATGCAACCATTTATAGATCTCTAATTTAAGATATACTATTTCAGAAATAATTTCTTTCAAATAATAATGCCCTTCATAATATAAAAGGGCATTTTTAAAAAATATTTATTTCTTTGAAATTGCATAAACTCTTTTTAAGATAGACTTTCTATGTCACTCAGATGAGAAATATGTGATAAGAAGAAACTATTTTGTAGCTTATGATTTAATGCAAAATATAAAATAAATTTCTGACCAATAGGACGATTCCTCCAAATAAATGAACCAGCAGTCCCTGCTTACAAAACATGATCTAGGTTAGTCCTCATGCCAGCAAGGGTTTTTCATCTGCACCTTCCTTTTGTTCAGTTTTATATTTGTCTGATAAACCTATCAAACATACCAGTGGACTTTTAAACTAGATGTTCAAGATGAGAATTTGATAGAAGGGGAACCCTGGCAGGGAAACCACCTGTGCTACTGAGGACAATACTGGACAACAGGATAGCATCCTGGAAACCAAATATCCAGAAAAGGTGTTCAGTCTTTTCTAGTAAAAGACTTAACTGTTTACTTCACATATCATTAAGATTGTTAGGTGCACATTCATGCTTAAGTTCTTTGTATTTAATAATTAAGTGTTCACAATATCAAGTCAATTCAATACAAAAATTCTCAATTGTTTGAATGGATTTCAAATATATTATTCATTGAATTAACTAATCAATGAATTCTCATCTCAGTGTTATTGCAGAGATGAGGAAACTGTCAGGATTGGTGGAGGAGATTAAGAACACATAAAATCAAGGCCAGTGATAAATAGGCTAAATATTACTGGCTCCACTATTTCAGAGGACTTGATGAGTACCAAGGGAAAAGTGAGGGTCATTGAGGGGATGTGGGAAGGGAAGAAAGTTCTTCACAAGCCCAAGATATGTGGCCCTTCTCCTGTCGCACTCACATGAGTGTGTTTCTGTTCTGTAGGACTTCTACAAGAGTCCTCATCACAGTAAGAAGCATTTCTTCCCTCCTTGTGCAACTCTCCTTCCTGACAGATGGTTTGATTTAATCTGGTTGCATTTTCCCCATATAATCTTATTTATTGAAAAAGACAGAAGGGAGAGAGAGAAAAAAAGAAAACGGGAGGATTCTTAGCAACTCTGAGATATAGCTTGCAAGCCACCAAAATCATAATATATACTAAGACATTTAGGAGAAACTCTTCCTTGAGAAGCCCACACCCACTCTTGAAGATGTCTTATCCTGTCTCTGAAGGCAGCACTTTCTATTAACTCCATGCTTACATCTATGTTAAACTCTCTTCCCAAAAAACTTCAACCGTGGTTCATACTGTCTCGTCCTGAATTCCTTTTCTGTGGGGAAGTCAGGAATCTAGGCCTTGCCTGAGTGGTGGTCTCTAGGGATTCGTGTTGTTGCAGATGGCCATATGGAGCTAAGTCTGAACTATGCCTCACTCCTGCTGCCAGACCTGTATATAAACCTTAAGGTCTAAAGCATGGCACTCATTTTGGTCTAACTCTTGAAGGAAATTACCAAATAGTTCCATAGTCACTCCCATTCCCTTTTCTTTGGCATTGTATTGTCTCCTTTAAAAGTTTCTTTCTTCTTTTCTTAAATAGGAATGGGATGGCATAATTCACAGAATGATAAGTGTTCAAGCACACTGACCAATTGCATAAACACCTTGACAATTCCACACAAGAAAGTAAGACTGAAGAGTTTTTCTTAGTAGATGAAATCAGCTTAATAACTCAACAGTATAATCCTTCA
>PVHP010046573.1:0-13277 GCA_004024765.1 Zapus hudsonius | reverse complement strand
AGAGAGAGAGAGAGAGAGAGAGAGAGAGAGAGAGAGAGAGAGAGAGAGAGAGAGTACCAGGGCCATCACCTTGTGGGTCTGGCTTATGTGGGTCCTGGGAAATTGAACCCGAGGTCTTAGGCACTGGAGGCAAGTGCCTTACCTCTGAGCCATCTCTCCAGCCCTTTTCTGGTGAAATCTTTAGGGTCTCTTATAGAATCATATCATTGCAAATAAGGATACTTTGACTTCTTTCCCATTTGCATTCCATTTATTTCCTTCTCTTGTGTGTTATTGCTCCAGTTAAGATTTCAAGCATTATATTAGAGTGGAGAAAGCACACACTCTGCATTGTTTCCGATTTGATTGTAAACACTTTGAGATTTCCCCCATTTTGCATAATGTTGGCTACAGATCTGTTATACATAGCCTTTTATCATCAAAGGACGTTGGATTGTGTCAAAAAGCCTTTTCTGCCTCTTTTGAGATAATCATGTGATTTCTGTCTTTGAATCCATTAACATGATTTATTGATCTGTGTGTGTTGAACCATTCCTGCATCTCTGGAAAGAAGCCATTTTGATCATGGTGAATGATCTTTTTGATCTTGAATTCAGTTGGTAATTAATTTATTGAGACTTTTAAAAAGTTATGCTCAGGTGGAGGGATGGCTCAGCAGTTAAAGGTGCTTGCTTGCAAAGTCTGATTGATGACCCAGTTTCACTCCCTAGCATCCATGTAAATAAAGCCTGATGCACAAAGTGGTGTATGCATCTGGAATTCATTTGCAGTGGCAGGAGGCCCAGGCATGCCCATATTCTCTCTTTCTCTCTGCCTCTTTCTCTCTGTCTCAAATAATAAAATAATATTTAAAAACAATAAAAAACTATGCTCATTGGGGAGAATGGTCTGTAATATTCTTTATTTGTGTATGGCTTTATCTAGTTAGAGCAATACTGGCTTCATAAGGAGAGTGTAATATTCTTTCTTCTTCTATTTTATGGAATAATTTGGAAAATATTGGTGTTAGTTCTTCTTTAAAGGCCTGGTAGAATTCATCATGAAACTGTCTGGGGTTAAGCTTAAGAATATTTGTGGGGGAAACAGTTTAAACTGCCTCAATCTTGTTGTAAGATTTCATCTTGGTTTAATTTTAGTAAATCTTATGCATCTAAAAATTAATCCATGTCTTTTAGATTTTTCAATTCTGTGGAGCATAAATTTTTAATGTATGTCCTAATGAGTTCTTTATTTCATTGGTATCTGTTATAGGGATACTCTTTTGCTCTCTGATTTAATTATCTTGGGTCTTCTCTCTTTTTTGATTGATTTGGCTAAGGGGTTATTAATCTTGCTTATCTTTTCAAAGAACAAACTCTTTGTTTCATTAATCTTTTGTATTTTTTTATTTCCATTTCATTAATTTCTGCAGTTGATCTGCTCACTAGTTCCAGTTTTGAGTTCCTTCTTGTTCCTTCTTGGGCTTCCAGATGCCTGTCACACCCCTGGTTGGTCACATGTGGTGTTGGGTCATAGGTCCTGTCACACCTCTGGGATGTAGGGTTACATATATTTTCACCTCTGGGATGTAGGGTTACACATATTTTCACCTCTGGGTGGTTCTTCGAAGGTCAGGTGGTACAGGTGGTCCCACTTCTCGGTGGTCTTTCAAGGAACTGGTTGCTGATCTGGCCACACCCTAGAGGAGTCTTTTGAAAGATCAGATGACCAACGCTTCTGGCTACTTTCTCACCTTTTCCAGGGCTTCTTAGCACCTGTGGGCCGGCCCTTCCTGAGTCTGCCTCTTGAATCCACCAACCAATCAGGTCTCTGCCTACACACCTGAGCCTAGTGTTGAAGCTGGTTCTAGTTGGATGTAATTCATATACATGGGCCTGAAATATGTGTGTAAGTCTCTTAGCTTCTGACCCTTCCCAGCCTGTTCACTTCTTCCCTAGGGGAGAGAGCTCTCCTCATCTCCTCTTCCCTTTCCAGCCAGGCTGGGAGGGAGGTGGGGATTTCTTTTAGCTTGGGTGCTTCCCTGCTTTGCTGTTCCTCTTAACTCTCCCTAATATAAATCTCATAATTCATAATTGACCCTCCTCTGAGTCTGTGTTCTCTACTCTTTGTTAATATGGATAAGAATCCGAAATCTAAGTGCTGCCACCACATCAATACCAAGCACAAAAACGAATGCCTAATAGACCAGAGATCTACATATTCCACAGTAAGTTATTAGAACTACAAGCACTTTAAGAAAGCAGATAAAGCCCTCCAAACCCCTGGATGTAGGAAGACTGTCTAACTTATAATTTAAGTTTGAAATGCAAAAAAAAATTTTTAATTCTTATTATAAGCCAGGCATGGTGGTGGTGCCCACCTTTAATTCCGGTACTCAGGAGGCAGAGGTAGGAGGAATACAGTGAGTTCGAGGCCAGCCTGGTACTACAGAGTGAGTTCCAGGTAAGCCTGAGCTAGAGAAAGACCCTACCTTTACAAAACTACCTAAAATTCTTAGTATAAAAAAATAAAAACTACTGGATGACAAAAACAAGAGTCATAAGACTAATGTGTAATAGGAAAAATATGTAACATATGTAGTACATTATTTTCTTAGAGTTTCCGGTAACAGAATGATTCTGAACTCACCACATAGTCAAAATGACCTTGAACTCTGATCCTCCCAGTTCCACCTCCCAAGTGCTGTATGCTGGGACTACAGGTATACACCACCATGTATTATAATTGTTTGAGACAGGGTCTCATGTGGCTCATATTAAGGCATAATTTTAATATGAGTGATTTTGAGTATATTTTCATGCGTTTAATGACCATTTTATATTTTTTTAGTTACTTCTTCATTTTTCATTTTAATATAATTACTTACATTTATTTCTTGATTTTTAAAAGTTCTTTGGAAATTAGGCCTTTCAAAAAATATGTAGGGGTTAAAGTTGTAGCTCAGTCGCTAGAGTTCTTGCTTAGCATAAACTTTATATTATATTATATCATATTATATTAGCATACTCTGGGTTTAATCCCCGGTGTCATATAAAACCAGACATGGTGGTGTAGCCAGAAGTGGATGCTAGAGTTGTTGTTTTCATCCATCTTGGATGAGAGTGAATCAGATGGGAGTTCTAGTCTTGTCAGAGCAGGCAAGGTGGCATCACATTCCATGGGCCAGTCCTAGCTAACGACCAGGAGAAAACTACCCAGTCCTAGCTAACTCCTTACCTGGAGAAAATCATTCTTAACATCCCCACCTACCATTTTAATTTCTACATATTGCCTACTTACATATTTTTACCTAGATATAATTAACAGGTGCTGTTGATTTAATATTCTACTTAATATTATAAAACAAAAACTCAACAAGAATGTGAATTTTATTCTCTTTTAATGAACTCCCCCCCCCACCCCAGTATCTTGAGCAGTAACTGGCAAAGAGTAAGTACTCAATAATATTTTTCTGGATGAATGGATATGCTTCAAAGTTATGTCCTTTTAAAATATGTTTTTAAATTCTTCAAACATTAGAATGTTTTGACATGGTGAAAGGGTACAGTTGTTTTTCCCCGTAGCAATTCTTCTACTTATTTCTGAAACTAGTATTTACCAGTCTTCAAACAGTGACATTGTAGAAACGAATGTACTACCACATTTCCTGGGGGTAATTAAAAAAGCGATTATTTGTGTCATGTCACTCTAGAGGGAACATAAAAACGGTGTTTTAAAGGTCTCCTGTTTAAGCTGTGTTCCTAGACATTTTGATTGGAACTTGGCACATCATGGATGGAATAGCACAAGCTGAGGGTGGCTGGGAAGAATCTGGAAGGATATCATTAGAACTCAACACGGATTTACTAATTGATAGAGTGTGGAATGTGGTCAGAATCAAACGCTCATTATTGCTAGGAGGAAAAATAATTGACTGCCTTAATCTATAATAAGGACTTACAGACAAATATGGCTACCACAGAGACAAGATCCCACTTTTTTTTTTTTCCAGGTAGGGTCTCACTCTAGCCCAGGCTGACCTGGAATTCACTATGTAGTCTCAGGGTGGCCTTGAACTCACGGTGATCCTACTACCTCTGGGATTAAAGGCGTGCACCACCACACCCACTACTTTTCTTTTTTAAAAATTAATTAATTAATTAATTAAATTTTATTGTCCATAATGAATTACATTTTAAGAATCAATTAATTTATATTTTATTGTCCATAGTTTCATTATTTAGTGGGCAAACGATGAGTTGTTATCCCCAGTTCCCCAATGCCCACCTCCCTGTCCCCATTCAGCTGGATATCCTCTTCCGTGGGCCGTTTGGATCAGTCCTTGTGGCAGGGGACCCTGGATATCCTAGTACTCAGCCCGGTTCTCCTGGCCCAAGCGTGTTGTTACTGAGGGGTGCCATGCCTCTGGATAGTCTCCCCACCACGGCTCTCACAATCTTTCCACCCCCTCTTCTGCTCAGTTCCCTGAGTCGTGGTGGGTGAGTATTAAGGCTGCTTTAATGTTGTGAGCTTAGGGGGTCTTTGTGTCGAAAATTGTTGGTTTCTGTTCCACTGGCTTATCCTGTGTTGATTTAATGTCTGTGGCTTGGGCCCCTTGTTCATCCCGTCATTCTCTGCGGGGTTCCATATGGATCCTCCACCGTATGACTGTGGTAGCTCCTCTATTGCCAGGATCTCAGCTATTGGCCTACGGTCGGTTGGTATGATTAGATAGGTCACAGCTCTCTCATTGCATTCTGAAAAATACAAACAAAATCTCCATCAGAGAGTGAGATCAGTATAGGTTAACAGATCCCACTTTTCTTTTCCGAGCTAGACTCTAACTCTAGCCCAGGCTGACCTGGAACTCAGTCTCTAGTCCCAGGCTGGCCTACCTGGCCTACAGAGATTCTCCTACCTCTGACTCCCAAGTGCTGGGATTAAAGGCATATACCACCACACCAGACAAGCAAAGAAATGTTTTTAAAATTATTCAAAAGCTGGGGAGATAGCTTAGTCACTAAAGTGTTCACTACACAAGTACGAGTCCCTGAGTCTCTCCCTAGTACCTACATACTGGGCATGGTGGCTCATGCCTGTAATCCCTGTGCTGGGGAAGCAGAGACAGAAGAAGGATCTCTGTGACTTGTTGGCCAACCAGTCTCACCTAATTGGTGAGCTCCAGGGCAATGAGAGACCCTGTCTAGAAAGAAAGAAAGAAAGAAAGAAAGAAAGAAAGAGAGAGAGAGAGAGAGTGAGAGAAAGAAAGAAAGAAAGAAAGAAAGAAAGAAAGAAAGAACAGCAATTCTGAGAATGACATCCAAAGCTGTCCTTTGGCCTCCACATGCACCCACATATATGAATTAAAATAAAATTCCAAAGTAAGAAAGCAAGAAAAGCAGGAGGTAGCATTTTTAAAAAGAAAGGGTTGAACATCCTTATCTATCAGGGAAATGCAAACCAAGGCTACTTTGAGATTCCATCTCAGCCCAGGCAAAAAGGCCATCATCAAGAAAATCAATGATAGTGAACGCTGGCGAGGCTACGGGGAAAGAAGAACCCTTTCCTCCCTGGGAGGGTAAGCTGATAAAGCCACTATGGAAACCAGTGTGGAGGTTTTTCAAAAAGCTAAACAAAGAACTACCATATGCCCAGGTATAATCACACCTGTTGGCATATAGCCAAAGGACTTTATTTCCTCTCTGTTCAGGTCCATACTCCACTTATTGGTTGGATTGTTGGATTTGTTAGTTTTTTTGAGGTTGTTTTGTGTAGTCTAGCTATCACTCCTGGATCAACTGTAAAGCTAGCAAAGGATGCACCCATTTTGTAGGCTGTCTGTTCACTTAAGTAATTGTTTCCTTTCCTGCTTATTGACCATTGGAAAAAATTGTTGAACACAGCTAATGAAATCATTATTGGGAGAGGGTATTCATTCATTGAATAAATATTTGTCTCTCGCTTTGATATGTACTCTAAGAGTTTACCATAGGAATAGATAATAACGTTTTAAGATGTAAATGGCTACAGTGGTTATTACTTTGAGAATAATATTGAATCAGGAAAGCATGTTATAGAAGGATTTTACCTAGTCAGTAAGTAGGTGAACACATGCCAGAAGTGATAACTACACAAAGAAGGCAGAGAAGTGTGTGTCTAGGCTGGAAAGAAACTTTATGCACCGAATAATATGTGCAAAGGGCCTGAGCTGGATGGAGAAGACTGGGGAATTGGGGCAGGAGGGAGGCCATTTTGAAGGGAGCTGAGAAAGTGAGGTGTGTAGCAGGGGTCTGGGACTGAACCTGTGTGCTTTAGATTTAAATTCAAAGTCAAGGCAGATAAGAGGAAAAATTAGATCACACAATGCATACATACATCAGAACATCACATTGTGCCCATGGAGTTTTCACAGAGGTGATTCATCAACTAAATTAAATAAAACCCAATGAGTCTAGGAGATTAAAGGCATAGAGATGACAGAAGTGGACAGAGAGGAATCTTAGCTCCGGCTGCTATACCAAAGTTAAGTGGCTAAGCAATTTTGTTCTGGAGGCTGGGAAGTTCAAGGTCATGGTGCATATTCAGTTCATGGTGAGGGCTATGCCCTGGCTTGCAGAAAGTCTTCTGCTCTGATCTTAGTGAAAGCAGGAAGCACAAGGATTCATCCTCTTCCTATAAGGGCCTCTGACCTCACAACCTCACTTAAATCTCATAAATCCCCAAAGCAGCACCTACCATGCTCACAGGAATTTGGGAGAGATCTATACATTTACCCCATCAAGAAGTGTGAGCTTTTAAATTTGGCCAAATATTCCACTAAGAGGCAGAGCCCTTAACTGGAACTGGGGACTTAGGGCGATATGCACTGGGAGCCGGACTCTGGGGCCCCCAAGGAGAGATGCACTATTCGAGAAAGGCTACTAAAAATACAATCTAGCTAATTCAGAAATGTGTATCTCAGTTAACCTATACTGATCTCACTCTCCAATGGAGATTCTGTTTGTATCTTTCAGAAGGCAGCGAGAGAGCTGTGGCCCATCCAACCCTACCAACGAACTGCAGGCCGATAGCTGACATCCTGACAAGAGATGAGTCACTCCAGACCTACCATGGAGGATCCATATGGAACCCCGCAGAGAATGATGGGATGAACAAGTGACCCATAGTCACAGCCAATCAGTCAACACAGGATAAGCCAGTGAGACAGACACCAATGATTTTCGACACAACCTAAAGCAGAAGTCCAGAGACCCCTAAGTTCTCAACAATAAAGCAGCCTTAATACTCACCCACCATGACTCAGGGAACTGAGCGGAAGAGGGGGTGAAAGATTGTGAGAGCCATGGTGGGGGAGAATATCCAGAGACACGGCCCCCCTTAGTAACATCATACTAGGGCCTGTGGAACCGGGCTGACTCCTAGGCTATCCATGGTCCCCTATCCCATGGACTGATCCAGATTGCCCATGGAGGAGGATATTCAGCTGATTGGGGATGGGGAAGAGGGGCATTGGGGAACTGGGGATAACAACTTATTGTTTGCCCATTAAACAATGTAACTCATTATGGCCAATAAAAAATAAATAAATAAAAAGGAAGTGTGAGAAAACCAGGCAAGGGTGAGTGAAAAGTGTATTTTATACAGCCGGGCGTGGTGGCACAGGCCTTTACTCCCAGGACTCGGGAGGCAGAGGTAGGAAGATCACTGTGAGTTCAAGGTCAGCCTGGGGCTTACAGAGTGAGTTCTAGGTCAGCCTGGGCTAGAGTGAGACCCTGCCTCAAAAAAACAGAAAAAAGAAAAAAAGAAAAAGGCTGGTACCTTAGTTTAGGCAGGCTATGTCAACTACTGAATCAAGTAAATACAAATATTTTGTGACTTGACTATCACAGAAGTTTATTTATTTATTTTTTTAAATATTTTTATTTATTCATTTTCAAGCAGAGAGAGAGAGAGAGAGAGAGAGAGAGAGAGAGAGAGAGAGAGAGAGAGAGAGAGCGAGCGAGCGCAACAGGGCCACCACCTTGTGGGTCTGGCTTATGTGGATCCTGGGGAAGTGAACCCCGGGGCCTTAGGCACTGGAGGCAAGTACCTTAACCGCTGAGCCATCTCTCCAGCCCAGAAGTTTATTTTTTTATCTGATGGTTTAGAACATGTGTTCAAGCATGAAGGCAGTTTTTCCTAAATTCCCTGTGATCACCCTCTTTCAGGATTACCAGTCAGTGTGGACAGGGGGAGGAGGTCTATCTGTGAAGAGAAGGAGAGAGGTGGGGAGGAAGAATGGTAGGAGGACAGGAGTGAAATTAATTGTATTGTTGTTAAGTAAGAGAAAGTTGAAAATTGAACATTGGAAAATGAACAGAAGCTATGCATTAAAAGGGAGAAACCAAGTTTTTTATTTTTTATTTTTTTGGTTTTTCAAGGTAGGGTCTCTAGCCCAGGGTGACCTGGAATTCACTATGTAGTCTCAGGCTGGCCTCGAACTCATGGGGATCCTCTCACCTCTGTCTCCCAAGTGCTGGGATTAAAGGCGTGTGCCACCATGCCTGGCTTGAGACCAAGTTTTTAAGTTTTAGTGAATGATTTGGTACTCTTCCTCATATGGGGTTCCTAACCAGGTTAAGCTTAAACTCTGAGCAAACCTGACAGGTGAATTGAGAGACTGTAAAAGGAGATGGAAGGAATGGGGAGGGAAAGGAATGGGAGAGACAGAGGACTTATACAATAAGCTAAACCAATAATGAACTGATACCATAAAATCCTTACTTTCATACAGTAAGCTCCTGAGGAAGCTGTGGGCATCGCCTGGTAAGAGGGGCCATGAATAGAATGAGGAAGTCTAACCACAAGAAAAAATGCTCAGGCCTGCAACTCCCTGTCCCAGTCATTGGTTCCTTCCCACACTGAGCTGTTGATCAAAGAGACCCATGAGGTCCCCAAAACAAGACAGGCTTTTGTCAGATCTCTTGAATACCTGCCCCAGGCCAAAGGTAAGACCCTATTGCTGAAGAAACCACAGAAAGTGGTTCACAACGTCTCACAACACCCAGAGATCCTGCTAGATCCAGAATGGTAGTGGCTCCCAGATGTTAGCATGTGTAGTGCTGGTAGGTGCTACATGAGCTGCCAGGGGAAATTGGTCAATGATATTTGGCGAAAGCAGAGACCACTGATATATATTTCAGAGTGATGTCACAAGAATGCTGAACACACTGCTCTATGGTAGAGATTAGCAAGTCAATAAGTGCTCACTTGTGCAATAGTGGTGCCAAACCTAGGGGGGCAATCAATGGCTTACTGATTGGCTATGAGATCCTCTTGGTGATAAGGAACCTTTAACTGGAATTGGAATTCAGGGCAAAATCTTATGGGGACCAAGAACTTGGGCTCCAAGGGGAAATTCCCACTACCAGAGAGCTACAGAGAGACTTCACCCATTAGAATCTTGCCAAATTAGCAATGTTTGTCTCATTTAACCTATGATGATCCCACTCTCTGATGGAGATTCTGTTTCAGAAGGCAGTGAGAGAGTCGTGGACAACCCAATTCCACCAACAAGCCATGGGATGATGGCTGACATCCTGACAGATGAACCACCCCTGGCCCATCATATAAGGCCCAAATGAAACCTATGAGAAAGTATCACGATAAACAAGAGACTTATCACCACAGCAAGTCATGTAACTCAGGAAAGGTCAAAGAGACAGACACCAAAGTTACCCAACACAACCCAAAGCAGAAGTCCAGAGACACTTAAGATCTCAACAATAAAGCGGACTTAATACTCACCCACCATGACTCAGGGAACTTAGTGGAAGAGGGGGTGGAAAGAATGTAAGAGCCATGGTGGGGGAGAATATCCAGAGACATTATCCCCCCCTCAGCAACAACAAACAAATGGGGGGGAGACTGGCTACGTCTAGAGCAATTCATAATCCCCTGCCCCATGGATGGATCCAGTATAACCACTGAGGAGGATCCCCAGTGGAATGGGGACAGGGAGGAGGGAAATGGGGATACCATCATAAGATTAGCTCATACAATGTATCTAATTATGGATAATAAAGATATCGATAAAAAGAGTGAACGACTTGGTAAGGATCATCAGGTTTGAAGGCCATGAACCAAAGGACAGATGAAGAGATTATTTTGTTCAGGAGAGCAATTATTTTAATGGGCAAGAAGGAAGGATGGGGCAGATGTAGGTAAATTCACGTATTCAGAATCAGTAAGAGGAAGATGGGCATGGCGGTGTACATCTGTCTGTAATCCTAGCACATAGGAAGCTGAGGCTGGAGGACTGGAAGTTTGAGGTTAGCCTGGGCTACATAGCGAGACTCTATCTCAAAACAGCAGCAAAAAAAAAGTTAAATTCTTTTTTCTCTGATAAGCTGAGGCAATGTTACCTGAAGAGAGAGAAAGGAAAGGAGCGTTAGGAGGGTGAAGGTTTTTATTTATTTAGGTTTTTTTGTTTTGTTTTGTTTTTAGGCAAGAGCTCACTCTAGCCCAGGTTGACTTGGAACTTACTCTGTAGCTCAGGCTGGCCTTAAATTCACTACTATCCTCCTACCTTAGCCTCCCAAGTGCTGGGATTATAGGCAGGAACCACTGTACTCAGTTTAGTGTGACGGTTTTAAATGTCTTTCAATCCATCATCATGGTATTTTTTTCCATCAGTTTAGAGATTCTTCTTTAAAAATATTTTTATTTATTTGCAAGCAGAGAGAGAGAGAGAGAGAGAGAGAGAGAGAGAGAGAGAGAGAGAGAGAGAGAGAGAGAGAGAGAGAGAATGGGCCCGCCAGGACTTCACGCCACTGCAGTCCAATTCCAGACACACGTGGCACTGTGCATCTGGTTTTACGTGGGTACTGGGGATTTGGAACCTAGGCCTTCAGGCTTTGCAAGCAAACACCTTTAACTGCTGAGCCATCTCTGCAGCCCTTAATATTCTTCGATATGCTCCTTGTCAAGTACAAATAATTCAATTTTGCTTTTACAAATCAGTCTTGGGTCCGGGGAGATGGTTAAGTGGATAGATGACTTGCCCTATAAGTATGAGCACCAGACTTCAGATCCCCAGAACCTGCACAGAAAGCTAGAAGCTGTAGCGCACGTTTGTAAGAAGGGAGGGGGAGGTAGGAGAAAGGCCTGGAAGCTCCAGGCCAGACAGCATGGCAAGTGCAGAGAGGATCAAGAGATCCTGTCTCAAAGCAAGGTGGAAGGTAAGGACCAATGTATGTGATTGTCTTCGGACCTCCACTCAAGTGCTGTGGTGTATGTGGACACAACCAATATTATTGCCTCTGCTTTTTATTTTAAGTGCTTAGTATGTTCATATTTAATGCAGTCATTGATGTAGTTTGGCGTAAGCCTCGTATTTGCCATGTGTTTTCCTTTTATTCCATCTATTAATTTGTGTTTTCTTTCCTGTGTTCTTTTTATTTTGCCCTCTTGTTATTTTGCCATAAAAAATTATTTGCAACTTCTGGTCATGGTGGTGTTCGCCTATATTCCCAGTAATCAGGAGGCTCAGGCAGGAGGATCACTTGTTTGAAGCCAGCCTAGCTACAATGGAGGGACCTGTGTCAACAATAAAATTAGGAGTGAACATTCAGATATGTGAGGTTGAGAAATGAGAACACTAATTATGAACTTCCCCGTATCTGGAATAACTTCTCTATCCCTTTTCTTTGAGACCTGCCTGTGGCCTTCTGGTGCTTTGGGGGCTTAACTTCGTCATCTCTGTCCTTGACTTGGCAAGCTGCAGGTGTCTGTTCCCACGCTGTCCCTTCCTGCAGTGTGCCTCCCAGCAGAAAGGCCGGACGGTGATGGGATCACCTTGCAGGCACAGGTCCTGGCTCTGTCAGGCACAGGTCACTCTGTTAGGCTCATGTTGCATGTCGTCCATCAACTGAAATAGTCTGAATATTTTGGCTAGTTTTATGTTCTTATGCCTAAAAGACTAGTTCCAGTCCCCCAGTTATGATTGGATAGAGAAGTCCTGCAGATTTACAGTTTTTATTTCTTGATTTATATATTATTCTATTCTTTATAATTTGCTTTGCACATTCCAAATCATACCTGGAGGCATATGCCCAATGCATGAGGACATAGTGCCAGCTAGCCATCTATCTATCTATCTATCTATCTATCTATCTATCTATCTATCTATCTATCTGTCTGTCTGTCTGTCTGTCTGTCTGTCTGTCTGTCTGTCTGTCTGTCTGTCTCTCTCTCTCTCTGTCTGTCTCTCTCTCTGTCTGTCTGTCTGTCTGTCTGTCTATCTGTCTATCTATCATCATCCATCTATCATCATAATCATCTGCCTATCATCTATCATCTCAAGCAAACAGAAAACAAGCTTCTGGTGTATAAAGGGACCATCTAGTCCTTTTGTGGAATCTTAGTATCTCTGATTGAACATTTAAAAAAATATTTATTTATTTATTTGTTTATGAGTGAAAGAGAGTAAGAAAGAGAGAAAGAGGCAGACACACAGAGAGAATAGGCACAGCAGGGCCTGCAGTTGTAATTCCCAGATTGCCATCAGATAGGGACCAAACATTCAGAACACATAAGTTTGTGGGGGACACCTGACTCAAACCACCACATTCTGCCCTGGAAGAGAAATGGAATAACCACATGTAGAAGATTGAAGTTGGAGCCCTCCTCTCACCTTTCACAAAAATCAACTCAAATTGGATTGGACTAGAAGAAAAAGTAGGGAGAACACACCAAGATATAGGTGTAGGGAAAGACTTTCTGAATAAGATTCCAGTAACCCAGGGAATCAGGCAAACACTCAACAATTGAGACCTCACGAAAATAAAAAGCTATTATACAGATTCTGGGTCCGTGGGCTACTTAGGGGGTTGCAGCGCACATCAACTCCCCGTTCACCCACGGGAGCTGAGTGAGCAGTGGCTTGGAACAGCCATGAGCCGAACGAGAGATGAGACTCTCGGGAGAACGCAGCAGTGGGCAGTTCTCATTTTATTGGTAGATAACAGTTGTTTTTATAGAGAAAAGTCAGGGGTAGAAGCATAGGAAGCAAGATCTGTGGGCATCTCATGAGTTTGATTGGTAGGGGCCAGTATCCTACTTTACATAGATAAATTGAGGGGGCTACGTGACTCTATACATGGATAGAATGGTGATGTTAGCAGAGGAAATGAAACCTTTAGGTTTGTTATTTGCAGTTGGAATAAGTTAGGCTTTGATCTGCTTATCTTATCTTGGGGACAGCTGTGGCCTGCCTAGGGGCTTTGGAGTTTTCAGGATTGCTAAGATTTACAGGGGCC
>PVHP010046572.1:0-13240 GCA_004024765.1 Zapus hudsonius | reverse complement strand
TCTCTCTATTGTTCTTACTCCACTTGAAGGTTCTTTAGTCCTAATCAGGTCTCCTGAGAGCAGACTTTCCTTACCTGTCTCTACCTGCTCTGTGGCTTTCACAGTGTTTCCTCAAGCCAGTTCAGTTATCAGGTCTGGTTTGTTGCTGGCTGAGCTTCCAACAGAACCACAGCCTTCTGTCTTCCCCTGCCCCCCCCCCACCTTTCTCCAGCCCTTCAAGCACATTTATATCTGTAGTAGTTCAGTTTCTTGAGAGAAAAGAGGGAGCCAGCCAGCTGTACCAGGAAGGTGAAGGAACCAGGGTCTAGTTATGTGTTAGGTAAACATTCCACCAATCCTCCTGCTATGTCCCAACTCTCCACCTCCTTTCACAGCACCCAAGCCAAGCTCCCAGGATGTCCTGTTTCTATGGTGTAACACTGACCGTTAGTTCCCAGAATGCCCTGGTTCTTTGATGTAACAATGACCACTAGTTCTCAGGATACACTGGTTCTATGGTGTGATTCTGATCACTACTTCCCAGGATGCCCTGGTTCTGTGATGTGACACTGACCCCTAGTTCCCAGGATGCCCTGGTTTTCTTTTGGTAACACTGACTACTTCTTTTGATGATCTTTGTCCAGAGTTAGTTTTGGTTGTGCCTCTTTGCACAAAGTAGTGACTACTTTTCCACTTTCTTTTCATCCTCTGACATTTTATGCTATTCATCTTTTAGTCCCTATGGGCTTATATATTCTGAATATTCCTTTGCAGACATGTTGATGAAGTTGGAGGGGGCCACATATTTAATCCATCATGTGATTTTTCTTTACCCTCCATCCTGGAGACATACTTTCCCCCTCTGTTCTCATAAATACTCCTCCACCCCTCTCTCTCTTTCTCTCCACCCCCCATTCTCTCTCATAAAGCATCTGTTTCCACTTCTCTTCATTTTACAAAAGATAAGAAGCAGCCTAACTTCCCAGCTTCCATTTTCTCATCCAGTCCCCTCCATTTGTACATGCTCTTCAACAATCCTTGTAAGAAAGCCCAGGAAACAGGCTGCCCAGTGAAAGAAAACTGGTGGAACTGGAGTAAATATAAATTGTAGGTTTTACACGTTGACTATCTCTTCTGGCAGAAGTGTTTTGGATTCTGTTTTTAATACATAATAAAAAGATATCTTGAGTATAGGACCCAGGTACAAACGTGAAATTTACTTATGTTTGATACATAACTGATATACATAGTCTGAAGATAATTTTATATAGTAATTAATTGCAACTCATCATATGAAATCAAAGTAGAGCTTTCCATGCAAAGTTTTTCAAATTTTGGTGCATTTAGATTTTGGATTTTCAGATTAATGATGTTTAGTATATACGATGGATAGTTTTTGAGGAGACAGATGATAGGTGAATACAGAGAACATGGTTAAAGTAGAATGCTAAGCTCTTAATGCTGCCACTACATAAGGACTCACTGAACTTCTTAAACCCCCAGAGAATGATGACTTTGCAATGTTGAGGAATGATACAGCATCTTTATAAGAAACCCTCCAGTCATAATCAGAGGCAATTTGTTCATATCCCACTCAAGAGAAAAATACTGAAAGTGGCTTCCCGGGCTGCACACCTCAGAAAACCTCTTCACGTCCACCTCCTTGCTGGCTTCTACTGTCAGTCATCACTATTGTCCCAAATTATTTACCTTGATATTTAAGTTGCTGAATTCATGGGTTGAAAATAGATACAAAGGAAGAAGTTTCTAATACTTACCATGACATTTTAGATAATTTAATCTCAAAATGTTTGTGCTTATGCTCATTTTTTAAAACTATGTTTTATTTATTTTTGACATTGTTTTCTTTTTTAAAATATTTTATTTATTCATTTTCTAGCAGAGAGATACAGAGAGTGAGAGACACAGAGAGAGCAAGCGCCAGGGCCACACCTTGTGTGTCTGTCTGGCTTATGTGGGTACTGGGGAATTGAACCCAGGGCCTTAGGCACTGGAGGCAAGTGCCTTAACCACTGAGCTATTTCTCTAGCCCTTGTGCTGGTTTTTGTGTGTGCAGATCAAATCAGAACATTTCAATTAGTGGAGGCTCCTGGGCCCAAGTGGTTCTGTTTGCTGTAGAGATTGGGATGACTTCATTGGTTTCATTGTTAACATGCGCCAGTTTGTGAGACACTGAGTGCAAACAAACATTTCTTAAATATTGTTTAACATTAACTTTAAAGCAAATTATAATTTAAATCTATTGGTCATATAAAATTTGATCATATAAATTGATTTTAAAATAACCAAAACTCTAATACTAGGATGAGTAAATACAATAGAGAAATTAGCTAAAAAAGATATATTACACCATGGGAGATTAAGTCATACAAATGAGGAAAGGGAATTCTAAAATCCAAGCATGTGTTGGAGAATTACATTAGAAGGCATATTAAAATATGTCCCAAGAATAAAATATAAATGAGATTCTTCCTTGTTCTTGTAACTGGATGCTTTTACAATCTGTTTAATTATTGCCTATTTGGTAAACTTTCATTGAGAGGAAAGAAAAAGTGGTTACTATGAACAGCACGAGCAATATGAACCACCTGATGTCATTGTCATAATTTCTAAACAGAAGATGATGTTTAAGTCTGAACTTTAATGTTATTCATAACTGCCTACTTAAAAGGTATCTGACTGAATTTTTAAATACTTCCTTCACAACTCCACTTACAATTGGTAAAATTAGGAGCTGGAGAGATGGCTCAGCAGTTAAGGCACTTGCCTGCAAAGTAGAAGGACCTGAGTTCAAGTCCACATTACCCACTTAAAGTCAGATACACAAGGTGGCACAAGTTTCTGGAGTTTGTTTGCAATGGCTAGAGGCCCTGGCACATCCATTCTCATTCTCATTCTCTCTCTGTATCTCTCTCTTGCTCTTGCTATCAAATAAATTAATTTTTAAGAACTAGTAAAATTACATTTTGCTAGTATCCAAGTGTCTCAGCTCCATCAGTTTGTTGTGATCAATTGTGGTAGTTTGACTGAATGTCCCCCAATAGATTCAAAAGTGTATTAAAGATTTGTCTCCAGCCGCCTGGCTGCCTCCTAGGGTATTTCTAAGGTGGATGTAAAATTCCAGTGATACATATGCAAAAATCAGTCACAGCTGAAGTCTGGCAGTCCTGCTATTTGGTAGTTAGATTGTTCTTGCTAGAGTTGCTGGTGCTGGGTCTGTCTCTCTCTCTCTCTTCCCCTGGATTTATTATTTTAATAAATACTTTCCTCCCCAAACTGTACCTGGTTTGGAGATTTATCCCAGTGGCATGTGGCTGACTATGACACATTTTGGTACCAGAAGTGGGGTGATATAGCTGAAATGAATCCGACCATGTGGATTTTGGTCTTCTAGAGCTTGTGTGCTGGAGGAATGTACATGGACTTGGTACTTACAACTGAAGATGCCTTCCAGAGCGGTAAGCCAAGTTTTACGGACTATTCTGGTGAGAATTTAAAAATGCTCAGGGCAGAGAGAATTACATTTGGAGGCTTGGCTTGTGAACTTTCTAAGGGGAAGGAGAGACTACAAAAAACTTTAATAGAACTTGGTACCTGGGCCAAGGGGTGTATGTGTCCTACTTCCCATGCCCAGAGAATTTGACCAAGGTTGAATTTAAATAATGAACTGTCTTGCTTGCCTTGGATATGGAACTGAGAATATAAGATTTAAAGTTAAAAAAGCCTCAAAACAAGTTTAACTTACTGGCACAATGACTGACTTTTGATTATGGCCCAACTGCTTTCATTGAAACAATGGAGAGATGTCTCAGGTGTTTCCAACCAGGAAGGACTGAATGATGAACTGTGCAAACTCTTTAGAAAGAAAATCCCTGAAAGAAAGGAATCTGCTCTTCAAAGTCACATTTATTTTGTCCCTACATTAGCAAAATGACTGCATCCTGCATACCTGGTATTGCTTTTGAAAGCATGTGGAATACATACATGGAGAGGGTCATAAAGTACACACAGTTCCAGGAGCCACTTCTGAGATGCAATATATGAAACAGGGTGTGAAGTCCCTGATTGACCAGTAAAGCCATTGGAAGGTGGACCATGGTTTACAATGGAGACCTGAAGATGTTTCGGATATACCAGGACTGTACAAGGGCTACCATGGAGTGCTGTTGGTTCCAGATGGAAGTTTTCCCAGCTACTCAGCTAAGCTGGAGGGAAAAATTGAACAGATCTGGAGACTATCAGTCACTGATTGTGCTATGGGACTTGAACTGCAGACATGGATGTTTGCTGATGTTTGGTGAGTTTACATTGGCCCAGTCTTTCTTTGTTATGCCTCATAGCAGTTGGAAATGTTTACTCTGTGTTAAAGGTTTGGAACTTGTTTTGATTTTACAAAATTTACAGTTAAAAGGCTTGGGACTTTGGAACAACCTTAAAGTTGGTAAAGACTGTAGGACCTTTAAAATTGAACTAAACATAATATTGATAGTTATAAATCTATTGGGGCCAGGGGTGGATTGTGGTAGTTTGACTAAATGTTCCCCAATCGATTCAAAAGTGTATTAAAGATTTGTATCCAGCTCCTGACTGGAGGAGGTGTCACCTTAGCCTGGCCTCCTAGGGTATTTCTAAGGTGGATGTAAAATCCCAGTGATGCATATGCAAAAAGCAGTCAGAGCTGAAGTCTGGCGGTCCTGCTCTTTGGTAGTTAGATTGTGATTGCTAGAGTTTCTGGTGCTGGGTCTCTCTCTCTCTCTCTCTCTCTCTCTCTCTCTCTCTCTCTCTCTCTCTCTCTCTCTCTCTCTCTCTCTCTCTCTCTCCCCTCTCTCTTCCCCTGGATCTATTATTTAAATAAATACTTTCCTCCCCAAACTGTGCCTGGTTTGGAGACTCATCCCAGCAGTATGTGACTGACTATGACACTAATGCATACCAGCAAACCTCACAAATGGATCTCTAAACATCTGCAAAATGGGGTAGGTTGAAAAACCAGTATTATTTTCATAGCTTATTTCTTATAAAGCTGGTAAAAGGTTTTAACAAAAATAAACAGATATCCAGGTAAGGTTCTGGACTCGAAGCTTCCTTTCCAGTGTGACCTGGTGAAGAAATGGGAACAAGAAAATAATAGAAACTACTCTAAAGAGAAAGAGAAGAGCTCCAGAAATCCACACAGCTAGTCATATCTGAAAAGTGGCAGGGGGGTGGAGACAATGCGTCAAAAAGAAGTAAGCCAAGAGCTCCAGTTACCCAGCTCACAAAGTGGGGAAGGAGAAACAGAAACCCCATTGAAAAGCTGGTGAAAAGACTGATAGTCTTCCCCTCAGGAAACACCAACAGCTCTCATAACCCTCAAATCCAGTTAGGTTTTGGTGAGATCATGACTCCTCGAGTGGTCAGGTCCCATCTTATTTAAAACTGGACTAAGTGCCTAAGAACAGGGAACAAGCTGTTCCAATATGAATTTAACTTGCCACGGCCCCAGGGAGGCAGTTTCAGAGAGCAAGAGAGAGCCACAAACTGACAAAACAAAGTGTGGTGATAGCAGGAAGCTCATCTCAGACAAGAACGTGCATAGAGAAAGATGGCCTCACCCTCTATCCCTCCATCATTGGGACCATGTCTCATCAAATGAGAACAAACCTGGAGTTTAATACCTTGAGCCTGAGGTCAGTGAACCACCTATCTACCCCTCACTGCTACTGAAGCTTCTGCTGAGAACTTGATGCCACAGCTGCCCGCCTCTGGCAGGGTGATGAATACTTAGGAGGTCTTGAAAGCACAAAGATAAGTCCTCGGGCTGAAGAGATGGCTTAGCGGTTAAGGCGTTTGCCTGCAATGCAGAAGGACCAGAGTTCAATTCCCCAGTGCCCATATAAATCCAGATGCACAAGAGGGCGCATGTGTCTGGAGTTCATTTTCAGTGGCTGGAGGCCCTGGTGTGCCCGTTCTCTCTCTCTCTCTCTCTCTCTCTCTCTCTCTCTCTCTCTCTCTCTCTCTCTCTCTCTCTCTCAAATAAATAAATAAAATATTAAAAAAAATAAGTCCTCCACCTGCCCAAATCTCAGTATTCCTAGTACTTTTGAGATATACCCCTGGTTAGAGCATTAGCCACCCCAAGGGTAGGTAATCTGTGAACCTGTCAAACCCAAAGTAGAGAACTTGAGGGACATTGGACACTTGTCTAATACAGACTCAACACCAGCATAAACCAGAGAAAAAAGAAAAGAGTCCACAAGTTTAAATAAGTGTGGCTCCAATTTCCAAAGCCCCAGAACAAAAGCTATTCCAACTCTTTATTTTTTTTCTTTTGTGTGTGTGTGTGTGTGTGTGTGTGTGTGTGTGTGTGTGTGTGTGTGTGAATATGCATGTGGAAGCCAAAGGTTGACATTTGGTGTCTTCCTCTATTGCTTTCTACCTGAATTTTTGATATAAGGTGTCTGTCTCACTGAACCCTGCCTCACCAGTTAGCTAGACAGAGTAGCCAGCAAGCCCCAGAGATCCTCCTGTTTTAAACCTCTCCAATGCTGGGGTTACAGGTGTGTGCCACCACTTTTGGCTAAGGATCTGAACTCAGAAGCATTTTCCCAGCTTCTTTCTCTATTTTTCTTTCTTTTCTTCCCCCCAGCCCCATTTTTGGAGAAAATTATAAACTTTATTGAAAGACATTTAAAAGGCGAAATAGAGAACTATACCATGCTTATGAATGGGAAGACTCAATGTCATAAAAATGACATGGCTCACCAAGTTAATCTGTGAATCTTAAATTCAGTGCAAATCTACTCGAAAGTCTAGGTCCAACATGTCTTATTTAATTTTGAACTTGTCAATCTAATTATAGTACTTGTGTGAAAGGTGAAACAACTAAAATTGCAATAGCATTCATGAAAAAATAAAAATTAGTGATGTGGAAGATAAGATTGGTCAATGTCATGATTAAATGTGGAGGCGTCTTTTTCTTTGCTTTGGTTTTTTTGTTTGTTTGTTTGGTTGGTTGGTTGGTTTGGTTTGTTTTGGTTTGGTTTTGGTTTTGTTTTCAAGGTAGGGTCTCACTCTAGCCCAGGCTGACCTGGGATTCACTATGTAGTCTCAGGCCTACCTCTGCCTCCATCCCAAGTGCTGGTATTAAAGTTGTGCACCACCACATCAGGCTCAAGACCTTTGTCTAAAGTAGTGGTAATTAGGCCAATGAGGGACCCTGAACCTAGATTTATGAACGAGCTAGTATTATAGATCAGTAGAAGAAAGAGGAACCTTTCTACAAAGTACACTATATAACTACTTGTAAAGAAAATATTTTAAATTAAATTTCTACCTCATACATTTCACAGCACTCATTTCAGAGCAAAATAAGGACAAATGTGAAAAAGGCAGAACTACGATCTTCTATAATGCAGTACAGAAAACCTTTAAACTTTGGGTAAGAAATAAGCCCCTCCAACAAGCCAACTTACACATCTAGCTTTATATTTTTTAAAAAGTTACTTCCAGTAGGATGTGAGCAACAGCTTATAACATTTTACAAGTGCCAAACTCCCCTTCTCCAAAAGTCACGGTAAAAGTCAACATAGCCTTTTGTCATTCTTTGATGAGGAGTAGTTCACTGATGGGGTGGACATGCCACATAAGAGCCTTTCAGAGGCCAACTCTGACATGCTGAAAATGAACTAAAACCTGCAGGATTCTCAGCAGGATGACCCATGAAATCAAAGCAGGCTTCTTTGCTCTTTTAATGACACCATCTTGATGTCACTACAGAAAGAATGAGCACTGTTACTTGACAGTCGATTTCAGGGCTGCCATGGCCAAATCAGAACTTTTGATTGAACCCATCCCTGTCTGTACTGCTGGACCAGGGAAGGAGACATCATCATGAAGGTTTGCTTCCCCATGCTGTGAAGGTCAGAAAATCTTTCTTTGGAACTAAGAATAATCTTCAAAACCCAGTATAGAAAACTCTGTTTTTTCTTTACTGCAATTTAGCCTCTGTGATATACTCAGTGGTATTTCCCTTTCCACGAAAGACAACGATAAAGTGTCTGGCATACTTACAACATAACTTTAAAAGAAATAAAATTCTACAGTTTGATAAAGCTTGATTTCAAATAGCAGAGTTACTACAAACACAGAGCTACTTAACAAGTCCATCTCATTCAGAATCTCTGGGTAAGCCTGTCTTTCCCAGCTGCTTCTAGAAAGAGTTCTGAGTTTCCTGGGCATCCAGAGGTATAGTTCCTGGCCATGACCTTTGCCATGGGCTGAAACAGTCAGGCATGGACTGCAGGGCAGTGGAGGCAGCAGAACCCTTTTGCTCTCTCTTTCTTTTAACTCTTGTGCTTCTCCATCTTCTCTTTTTACTATATTTTGCCAATAGTTTTACTTTATCATATCTTTAAAGTATAATTTTCAGTTGAGGTCATGACACAGTCAATAAAGCATTTGCTATGCAAGTGTAAAGTGCAGATCTCAAATCCCCAAGCACACACATAAATTCTTCATGGGCATGGTAGCACCTGTCACCCCAGCACTTGGACTATGAAAACAGAGGGGCCTAGAGGTCATCTGTTGAGCTAGACTAGCCAAATTTATGAGCCTTGGGTTCCAGTAAGAGACCCTTTCTCAGTAAATAGAGTGATAGAGGAATGATAATACTTTGGCCTCCACATGCTCTCACACTTGCACACATGTGTGCACCTACACACCTACAAATGTGCGCACACACACACATGCAAAAAAGTATGTTTTCATTTTTATTCCCCTTAAAGCATTCATATAATTTGGTTTATATATTTTTCATTACTGAGTAATTTTTTCCTTTTCCTTTCTTTTTTCTTTTCTTTTCTTTTTTTTCTTTCTTTCTTTTTTTTATCCCCTTTTGCCTCCTGTTCCCATCCCTTTGGGTTCTACTATGGTTTTAGTTGTACTTTGATTATCTTATCAACTTTCTTCAAAGAAAACTAGTGCTTTTAATTTTTTTTATTCTCCCTCTTATATTTATCTAATTTTTTGAACTTTTTCATTGGAGATTCTTTTGGTTTTCTTCTTCTCCTTTTTTTATTTTTCCTAATCTCTTGCTCTTTTCTACCCCATTACATTCTCCTCCATCCTCTTCTGCTTTTTTCTTTCATGTATTCAACCATGCTTCTCTTCAGTTTAGGCTTATTTCTCTTCAACTTAGGCTTATTCCCTGTCTCACTCTTGTCTCATGCACTTACTAGGTCCACATGTACCCTAAATAACTTTTAATTTCATATGACATATTAATTTCACCATTTTCTGTTTTATAGGCATTGGTGACATATTAGTGGGCCTTAACTGATCTTAAGTATATGTCTATATTTGACTCAGTTTGAAATTGTTCCTATTAAAGAGGTATGCTTTCTCCTCTCTGAGAGGAACTATAGAATCAAGACATTAAGAGCAGTTTGTTCAATGATAGGATCCCCAAACAAAAAGGGAAGAACACCCAAAGCAACCGATGGGCACATTACAACACAAAAACTCAAGAAATGTGAAAAATCAAGGCAACATGACTCCTCCAGAATATCATAATGCCTCAGCTACTAAACTCAAAGATAATGAAACAGGCAGAATGCTGAATGAAGAGTTCAAATGTCTACTAGTAGAAATAATCAATGACTTCAAAGTGGATACAAATAAGCAGGTGAATTCAATCCATGATACAGAACATGTGATAACATAGAAAAAAAGTTAGAAAAATTGATGAGAAAATTGCCAGAATGGGAGCAAAAAGTTATCAACATGAAAGAAAAATGCAGTGAGGAAATTAAGATTTTTGAAAAAAAAAAAACAACAAATAAAAACGTTGAAAATGAAAAACCCAGGAAATGGGGAGAGATGGCTCAATCAGTAAGATGCTTACCAAAAAAGTGTGAAGACCTAAATTCAGATTCACAGACCCATGTTAACACTAGGCATGGTGGAGTATGCCTGAAACCCCAGTGCTTGAGAGGGAGGGATAGGAGAATCTCTGAGGCTTATTGGCTAGCTATTCTAATAAAACTCTATGCTCTGAAACAACCTGTCTCAAAAAACAAGGTGGAAAGTGATTGAGAAAGATACCCAATGTCAACCTCTGGCTTTCACATGCATCTGCATACACACATGCACCCACACATGTATACAAATACAGAAAGAGAGAGAGAGAAAGAAAGGAAAAAGAAGGAGGAGGAGGAGAGGAAGAAGAAAGGAGGACGAGGAGGAAGAGGAAGAAGAAGAGGAGGAGGAGAGACAGTGGAAATTTCAATGAATTAAAAAATCTCAGGGAAAAGCATTAATAACAGATTAGTGGGAATTCAGAAAACCAGAATGCCAAGAAAAATGGGCACAGTGGAGGACCAACTCAGGAGGTTTCAGAGTGGAGTTGGGGCAGAGGCCATTCATGTTAAATTTTGGCTTAGAATTCTGTCCATGTTTTAGCTGTATTCTGTCCATGTCCTGAGAATTTAAAGCTGAATTCAAAAGTGATGGACTAATTTGATTAGTTAGAGAAAATTTCAAGATAGCATTCAGGCTGTGGCATAATTGCTGCTCACTGCTCTTATCTGGAGCTATAGTGAAAGAAAATGACAAGTGGAGCAAAATGTGCCACTTGGTGGGGAGAGGAGAGAATGTAAAGTTGTAAACAAGTGAATCAATAAAAGGTATACATGTAAGAGAGGAAGTCAAGTTCTCCTTATTTGCAGATAACATGATCTTATACTTAAAAACCTATACACTTCACCAGAAAATTCTCATATCTGATGAACATTTTCAGTAAGTAGCAGGATACAAAAATACAAAACCCAGAATGTTCTATGTACCAATAATGAACTTGCCAAGAAAGAAATCAGGATAAAAATCTCATTTGTGATAGCTTCAAAATAAAATACATTGGAATAAACTAAACCAAGAAAAAAAAGCTCTTTGATAAAAACTTTAAGACACTGAAGAAAAAATACATCATATAATATATAATATAATATAATATATAATATATAATATAATATATAATATATAGGCTGGAGAAATGGCTCAGCGGTTAAGGTACTTGCCTCCAGAGCCTAAGGCCCCGGGGTTCAATTCCCCAGGACCCACATAAGCCAGACCCACAAGGTGGTGGCCCTGGTGTGCTCTCTCTCTCTCTCTCTCTCTCTCTCCCCTTGAAAATGAATACATTGTTAATATATATATATATATATATATATATATATATTATAATATTAACATATTAAAGATGGCAAGATCTCCCATCCTCATAAACTGGCAGAATTAATGTGAAATGGCCTTTTTGCTGAAAGCAAGCTACAGGTTCAACACAATCTCAGTCAAAATGCCAATTGCGTTTTTTTATAGAGCTAGGAAAAAACTATGCAAAATTCCGATGAAAGCATACATTACTTCAAATAGCCAAAACAATCCTAAGCAGAAAAGGCAATACTGGAAGTAAATCAATATCTGATCGCAAATGCTACTACACAGCCATGGTAACAAAAATGGCACAAAAACAGACATGTAGACCAATAAACCCACACACTAAAGTCACCTAATTTTTGGCAGATGTGTCAAAAATACATTGAAAAAAAAAAAAAAAAAGGACAGCCCTTCTTCAGCAAATAGATCTGGGCAAACTGGATCTCCACATGTGTGAGAATGAAACTAAATTTGTATCATCACCCCTAACCCTGTACAAAAACTAACTCAAATAGTCAGAGACCTTAATGTAAGACTTGAGCTTTGAAATTACTAAAGGGAACAATATTTCGAGATATAAGCATAGGTAAGGACTTTCTAAAAAGTACTCCAAAAGCACCAAGAAATAACCCAAGAATTGAAAGATGGGATTGTATACATGAAATTAAAACTCTTCTACACAGCAAAGTAAGCAATCTACAGAACAATGAGACAGAATGTGGAAAAGGAAATCTTTGACAACCAGATCAGAGAATAAATATTTAGAATATATAAAAATTGCAAATTTTAAATACAAAAAAATTACCCAAACAATAAATAGGCTAAGGAACTTAATAAACAGTTCTCAAAAGAAGAGATGCAAGAGGTTGTTGGGGAAATGGGTCAGTGGGTGAACTGCTTGCTGTACAAGCATGAGGAACTGAGACAGATCCCTGGTACCCACGTAAAGATGGTCGATCCAGCCAGGAGCGGTGGTCCATGCCTTTAATCCCAGCACTAGGGAGGCAGAGGTAGGAATATCACAGTGAGTTCAAGGCCAGCCTGAGACTACATAGTGAATTCTAGGTCAGCCTGGGCTAGAGTGAGACCCTACGTCAAAACAAACAAGCAAACAAACAAAAAAGTGGATTTGAAGCTCTCCATGTTATCTCATATGTGTATATCCTAACTTTGAATTTCTAGATTAGTAGGAATAAATTCAAATAAGTATCTCTAGAGGTCAATAAGCTAGAAAAGAGCCATGGTGGGGTAGGGGGAGGTGGATAGTAGAACACATGGGATACAAAAGTAGAGGGGAAGGAAAAGGTTTAAGCAAGTATATGGATGGGAATGGAGGGAAAATGATCCAAAATGAAGGACTGTGGTTATGCCATATGGAAATCTACTTCTTGGTAAGTTAACTTAAAATGTAATCTTTTAGAAGTGATTAGACAAAGATCCCGCACATGAATGGATAAACCTGCTCCCAGAAGCCATAGAGTATTACTCAAAAATGCCAGTGCCAGGGATGAGATACCTCACAATGAGTTGCTGGTTGGTCTGGGAGGCTACAAAGACCCGAAAACAATATTGACTGTTGCCATTGCTCTTGGTTGCCCACTAAAACTAGATGGTAAGCTTTGCTGAAGACATCACATGTTTTGGTAAAGAAACCAAGCTGGAACTGAGCTGGAAGCTTTCTCCCTACCGGATAGCTTGTTTCTTTCGAGAAGGTGCTATGCAAGCTGCTGGTGAAGAAAAGTCATCAACAGTGCTTCCCAGCCGTGAACAATATGTGTACTTCGCAACTGACCTGCCAAGCAAAACATGTCCACTGGTGCAATTGAGTCAGGAGAACTTTGGAAAGAGCCAATTGCTCTCTTCCCATAGGAGGAAGCTAAGCAAGCTGTCCGCTGTCCGCTGTCTCAGGGCTAGGGTCCACAGAGCTGGGGGGATGGTGCAGGGGGTCCGGCAGAACAGAGGCGAGCAGATGTGTATAGTATATCCACGTGGTTCTTTATTCAATTGGGGGAATTTACATTTATAGGAAAAAGGGGGTCAGGGGGAT
>PVHP010046571.1:0-13243 GCA_004024765.1 Zapus hudsonius | reverse complement strand
GGCAGGGGGATGGCTGAAGGCCCTGAATCCTGTTTACAAGTGCTAATAGGTTTTACTCCTGCTGGCTGAGTTCCTGTGTTCCTGTTTACTGAGCCCCCTTTGTGTAAGAGATAAGGCAATGCTACCCATCCCTAGATTGTATAAAAGGTTGGATGTGAAAATAAAGTTTTGAGATCTGCTTGGACACTTCTCCCGGCTGTGTGTGATTGTCCAGCTGCCGCGCTCACCTTTCCTCGATGGAGCCAGGTCTCCTGCTGGCCAGAGAGACTGAGGCTCACGTAGCAGGGGGCCAGGGACCCGTGCGGTAAGACATCTGGAGAAGCACCCCAACACTGGCCAACACAACAGCAGCAAGAGAGTGGGCCATACACTGTCAAGGGAAAGTTGGATATAATTCCCATAAGCCCACCCCCAATAATACACCTCCAACAAAGTCCTATTTCCAAACTGCCATTAGCTGGGGATTGAGCATTCTGAACACATTTGTTTGTGGTGAATACATGAATCAAACCACTACAATGCACCCCTGGCCTCCACAAACTTATAAGCATACATGATGTAAAATACAATGTATTCAGCTCAACTTTAAGTCTCCAGTTTATATCCATCCCAATGATATTCAAACAACCCTATAATCTAAGATCTTTTATTGATAAAACCAAAATAATAATAATAATGGAACAGAACATTTAGACTTCAAAAGATGGTATTGGGCATGAGCAAAAACAGATGGAACCAATACAGGATTTAAAACAAACAGGGAAAACATCAAACTCTAACTCCAAGTCCGATAATTCTAACCAGCAACAAGACTTCTGGAGTTCCAATTCTACCCTTCAAGCTCTGCTACTCACAGTCAGGGAAAACTTCATCTGCTGCTGGCAGCTGTCCTTGGCAGCCATCTCATAGTCCTGGCATTTCACTGGGTCTCCACTGCAACCTATGGTTCATCCTTGTGGCTCCATCGGGCTTTTATGCAGTTAAACCATCAGGCCTGTTTCACACTGCCAATGACCATTTCCAAAAAATAAAAATAAAATAAACCTTGTTGCACATAGAACGACCCACTTTCCTGCATTTGCTATACTCCAAAGTACGAAGAGGGCTACCAACTTGTTAATCCAGGGGGAATAAAGCCAACTTTGAAGAGCCAATATTTAGGCCCCATACTTCAAAGAGTCTGCATTCTTCAGGATGTCCCAAAGCAGATCAGCTGGCCCAATCTCAATGGTTGAAATCTGTCAAACAATTGCAGCTGAATGGGCAGCAGTTTTGGCCTAAAGATTTCATTTCTTTCTGTGCCATATCCTTCTGCTCATACCAGTCCATCTCTATGCAAAGCAACCCTGCTCAAGTTCTCAGGACACAAGTAAGCAGAATGCAATAATCCTCTCATGCAAATTGCTTCTGGCACAGTCCTGAAAAAGTTTATTTTTCTCACTCTTGTTAGCCAAACCTCACAGTCCATAGTTTTTACTGCATTCAGGGCTTTCCAACTCTGAGCAGAAAGGTCCATCAAACTGTACTTACAGCACTTCAAGGCATCTCCAAGGCTGAGGTTTCAAAAACCATCCATATTCCTTCTGCAAATCAGTTCCAAAAGTCCAAAAGCCACAGAATCAGGGTTCTTGCAGCTACAACAGATCCCCCTCTTTGGTACCAAAACTGGTGTAGGCAACCTTCTCATTGCTACATGGAAAAGAACCTGATCAAAAGCAGCTTGTGGAGGAATGAGTTTATTTTGGCTTATGGACACAAGGGGGAAATCCATGATTGCAGGGAAAACATTGACATTAGCAGAGGACATCACCTCCTGGCCAACATCAGATGGACAATAGCAACAGGAGAGTGTGTCACAAACTGGCAAGGGGAACCTGGATATAACCCCCATAGCCCCACCCCCAACAACACACCTCCAACAAAATTCTAATTCCAAGACTGCCATCAGCTGGGAATTGAGCATTCAGAACACATTTGTTTATGGGGGACACCTGGATCAAACTACTACAGGTTGTTTTATCCTGAAAATATTCATTTCCTACATTTTTTTATTATACAAGACTGTGGTTTGGAAACCATAACCTAATGGAGTAGATGAACCATATGCCTTTTGTCTCTTTGATGTTGCTAAATTAAAAATTAAAATTCAGACAATGAACCATATGCCGTTGTCTCTTTGATGTTGCTAAATTAAAAATCAAAATTCAGACCACCTCTTTATATCTTACTCTCTCTCTCTCTCTACATTCCTCCCTCCTTTCTTCCATTCTATCATCACCAATTGCTCTGCCTGTGTCTTCCATTCCTTTCTTTTAATTTTACTTTGTAATTAGAATACAAAGCAAAGGTTTATTATTAAGGCATTTTAAACACACTGTTTTTCTTGATTCTTCTCTACACCTCTAGTCCCACATCTCCTTACTCTCCATGTACCCCTTCCCCACAGCTTCCTATAAGCTTTCCTTTTATAGGTATCCTATTGTTCTCTCCCTTCCTCAATCTGTTTTCCCTTCTCATGGTCTTCTTTCTAGTTTCATAACCTATATCTACATTCCCACCCATTTATACACATACAAATATACAATAACAACTAGGATCCACATATGAGAGAGGACATATATATAGGTTTTGTAGAATCTGGGTAGTCTCATTTAATATAATGCTTTCTATATCCATCCATTTTCCTGAACTTCATAATTTCAATTTTTGAACTTTTTATTAACAATCTCCATATATATATATATATATATATATATATATATATATAGATAGATAGATAGATAGATAGATAGATAGATAGATAGATATAGATATAGATATAGATATATAGATATAGATATAGATATAGATATAGATATAGATATAGATATAGATATATAGATATAGATATAGATAGATAGATATACAAAATGCCATGATTATAATCCCCTCCCATCACTCTCCATTTTCTTCCACCCAAATTCCCCTTTCAATGAATTTCTTTTTTCCAACTAGCTTCTCTTTAACTTTTATATCATCATTTTTCCTTTAGGTCTTGTGTAGGTAGCATCAGCCAGTGTGAGGTCATTAATACCACAGCCACTTTGTTTCTGGAAGAATGTGTTGCAAAGCACTTCCTCCTTTTTGGTTCTTATGTTTTTTCTGAGCTTTGGTTGGTATGATAGAAATGGCCCACTTAAGTAATAAACACTGCACCATCACTTTTCTCAGCACTTTGCTGAGATTTGAGTCACCTCAGTGACACAAACAAGTTCAAAAAGACCAAAAATGACATGGCCAGATTCATTGTAATATCAACCCCACTTCTTAATATCAATTCTTTGTAACAGTTACATTCATGTTGCTGGGGAAAATTACCCAACCAGAAGCAACTTATTGGAGGAAAGGGTTTATTTTAGGTATCCAGTTTCAAGAGGTAAAATCTGGCTGACTTCATCACATATCCATAGCAGAACATGAACAGCAAGCCAGCACTGAACACACAGTGGGCTAGAATAATCAACTTCTAGGTCCACCCTCAGAAACACACCTCCTTTAAAAAAGGTTCCCTCTCCCAAAGGTTTAATCAGCTGGGAAATAAGTAAGAAGCTTAATCAGAAACCCTTGAGACTATGGGTCCTATTTTATATTTAAATCTCTATAGTTGGATACAGAATACGTAAAGCAGGGGGCCTGAAGAGAAAGTGGAGCTGTAGGAGCAAAAGGAGAAAAAAAATCGGGAAGCATGAAAGAACTTTAGATAAAGATAGAAAGATAGAGGTGTGTTAATAGTAAATTCAAAAAATTCCATGTCTCAGGAGACTGAGGATCAGAGTTCCTGCAAACCAGAACAGACTATGATCCTTGAGAGATAAAGGTAGAGGGAAGGGGTAAAGAGGGGGGGGGGGAAGCTGAGTGCACAATAAGCAAAAAAACAAAATCCACATCCCAACACTCACACACTCAAATATGTACATGAACAAAGGAAGCAATAAAAGTTAAGACAATAGGTGTTGGAAATACGGATTTGCAAAGCGGTGTGATATTTGACCTTCACCTTAACTTCCTCAGTTCCTGGAAGGGCTGCTCAGGTACTGGGACTTCCTTTCTTGTCTTTGATAGGCCATTGAACAGACTTGCAACTTTCATTTTTTATGGAGCCATGTCCTTCAGTGTGATAATTCCCTGGCTATCCCTTGCTAGAGAGTTCTCTTGTTACAGTTTGAGTGTGTCTGCTGAGTGTGGGAGTCTGTGGAGTCTGGGGGTCTGCACTGTTTGGGAGCAGTTCCTGTCTCCTCAGGACTGTGACAGGATAGAAGGAGAGCATTTCATGCATTTAAGTCCCTTAATTTCAAATTTCTATACCTCTCATCTGGTGTTTGCCTGAGTCTCCTGGGGACCTTTCCACTTCAGATTTGCATTTCCAGTAACATGTGCTGGAGCCTCAGGCAGTTTTCTCTGTGGCCATGAGCTCAGAACAGAGTTCAGGGCATGCTCGGATCTGCCAGGAGTGACTGCAGGTCACAGACCCCAATATCTGCAATCTTGGCATTTTCATTTTGTTTTGCTTTCATTATTTTCTGAGGGTCTACTTCAATTTCTCTCTATGAGGATAGAGTCACTTAGTTCTTATTTTGATTTTCTCCTTTACTGGCTAACATTGAATCGGTTTCTAGTTAATCATCTTGGTAGTATCCTGGTATTTATTTATTTTTATTACCTTTCATACACTTATTGAATTTTGTTATCTAACTTCCATTTTCTAATTATCTAACATATAATTTGAATTTATTTTTCTTTCTGTTTTTCTTTTTGTGTTTACCATTTTTACTTTCCACTGTCTTCTGGTGTATTGTGATCCCTCTTTCCACAAGCCATGTACCTGCTGAACAAAGGTGTGCACCACCACACCTGGTTACCTCTGATTTTTTAAATTGCACCTAATAAATCAACTAGACAATGTTTGGTGATATCAGTCACCTTTCATCTTAACTTTCAATTAGGAGAAGAAAGATTTGCATCTTTTTTTGGTCAGTTCTAGACATGATTTCAGATATTTTTGCATATGGGTATATATCTATTTTCACTTAGAAACTTCATTTTCATGATTCCTTGAAACAGCATTTGTTCAGCAGCTACATGACTTTCCAAAAGAGGGATCACAATAGACCAGAAGAAAGTGGAGGCAGGTCTAGGGAGCAGGTTGTATGCTGATACTAATTGTATTTTACATATTGACATGAATTGTATTTCTGCCACCAGCTCCTAGCTCTGCCTACCCCCCCCCACCCCAACTCACTGGCTTACAGAAATCCTGAGGGTCGGTGGGCAATGGTATCAATTTGCCTTTCCAAAACTATTATTATATGAAAGGAGACATATGGATATTTTAAGATAAGCACAAACTAAGGCAGCTCACAAGCGCCAAGCCAGCACTGCAGAAGATATTGAAAGGAATACTACATATAGAGGGTGAAGAAAGTCTTAGTCCTAAGAGCACAAGAAAGAATAAATTTCATGATAGGAATAAATGAACAAAAACCAGCTTAGAAGGGATCAGTCCATCATTTCTAACACAGTATACAAATAGTAACCAAACATTCTGAGAAAGACATCAGGAATACTGTCTCAGTCATGATAGCTTAAAAAACACACAGGAGTAAATCTAATTAAGGAAATGAACTACTTCCACAAGGAAAGCTTTAAGGCCTTGAAAAACTTAAAATGGTACTAAAAGATGGAAAGACCTATCATATTCATAGATTGACAGAATTGATATGTTGAAAATAGATTTATTTCAAAAACTAATCTATAGATTAATCATAATCCCCATTCTTCACAGAACTAGAAAAAAGTCTAAAATTCATATGGAAGCACAAAAGACCCCAATTAACCAAAGAAAAAATAATGCTTGAGGTATGACAATTCCTGTTCTCAAATTTTATCATGAAATAACAAGAACTATATGTTACTGGTACAGAAACAGATTGTAGACCAATGTAACAGAATAAAGGACTCAAAAATAAAATCACAGCTTTCTCTAAAGGACTGACAAGTGAATGAGGGTAGATACCCATTTGTGTTATTTCCAGAGAGAAGAATTTGGGACAAGTTACAGAGGGACATTTCAGCACCATCTAAGAACTTATCAATAAAGGCAAAGTGTACAACAAAGGAAGTGAGAAAATTCTGTACCCCTTAATACAGAATGAGACATCTTGTCCTCAGTTTTGGGGATTTGACAATACTTGTACAGGAAAGGCAGTGATTTTGGGAGAAGTAGATGTTGCAATTAAATTTGTTTCCCTGTGTCCTCTTTAAAATATAAGTTTGTTCTACATGCAATATTTGTTCAACAACCCTAAAAGCCCAAGATAGGTCATATTATACAAACACAAATTAATTTGGCATGAAGCTACCCTGAAACTTGGAATATGTTGAAACTATAAGACACTTGATATAAGTATGATATGGGAATCTTGGTTTTCCTCACAAATACACCAAAATATGCTAGCACACAGATAATTTTGGAATTATGCCTATGCCCCAATATATGCCAACAAACCAATAATTTGGGGTATCCCCAGATTATTATCTAATGAATTGAAATCCACAGGCCCAAAGGGTTAGAGAGACTTTATTAGAAGGAAAGAGAAGAAAGTACAGAAAACTTCTGCCCATGAGAAGGCAGCAGGGGGCAAAGCCCACCTAGAGACCTAAATTTGGGTCATTTATAGATTCTGAATGGGGGCTGAGCTAACAAGACATGATGCCAAATTTGGGAGCTGGGCTTAACTAACTACAATATGAAGTTTCAGGTTTAATTCTTCCAACAATCATAATGCTAGGAAAGAGGAACTCCTACTTAAAGAGTGACATAGGCTGTTTATGGAAAAACAGATCTTGGGAACTCCCTTAGGCATGAGATAAGGTGAAGTCCATTTCTTTTCTGATCTTTAGCAAAGGGGAGACTGCATTGCTTTTTACTTTGGGTGGCCCAGTCATCTTAAACTTCCTTAAATACATGCAACAGCATGAATTACCTTAAAGTATAACATGGGTCTACATTAATAAGATTTTTTGTATTAGGTCTATGAAAATGCATGTGGATGTTGTAGATAAACAAATTTATGGTCACTGTGATATTGTTTAAGGAGGTAACAAATTTTCTTATAACCCAGTTTTAAAATTTATCTGACCAAAAGCCTTCCGCTCATAGATATAGTAAAGCCATTTATGATAGCAGTCATAACATGAGGCTTGCTTCACTTGACATGAAAGCCTAATGCTGAGATACTATAGGATGGATATTAGGAGGATGGCTGAAATACATTGCTTGGTTCTGAGTACCAGCTTTACAATTGACTAGGAGTATAATATTGTCTAAGTCACTTTACCTCTCTATGTCTGTTTCCTCCTCTGTAAAGTGGAGGAGGAAAATGAAAGTACCTACCTTCTAAGGTTATTGCAAGGATTAAATGTTGATGTTGCTGTTACTGTGGCTGCTATTTGTATATCATCTGTTGAAGGCACACAGGTTGCAAGTATCACTACTGAAGGAACAGAATGGACAGAAACCTTGAGTTGGGTTCTTAATGGCAATAGAATGAAGTCAAGTTAATAGTATAAAATTTATCCCAGATACTTTCCAGGTAACAGTTTTTGTGATTTTGCCTTTAATCTTCCCTAATGCCACTCTCCTGTTCTTAGTGATAAGGTTGAGCAAGGAAGCTTGGCCAAAATGCTATGTGGCATAATAACTTGCTATACCTACCTTAAAAAAATAATGGTTATGAGTGATCATAAGACAGGTTTCTGGTCTACCTGAAGGGCATGATATCCTCTCTGCTCAATCTTTACAGGCTAAGGAGGTATATGAATCTGGATTAAGTGTTTGGCCAGGGGCTTTAGGATGACCAAACAACAGTGTCCTATGACCAACCATTCTGAGCTGGATTACCAAGTCAAAATGTGCTAAAGAATAAAAAAGAAGCACGCAAGTTGGGGCTAAAGAGAAAAATGGTAGGAGATTAAATTCAGAGCAGGTGTTTGGAAAGGAATGCCTTGAGGTTAGTATCAATAATTAATCACACAGAAGGAATAAATTTAACTTTATTATTGGTTTTTGAGGTAGGGTCTCACTCTAGTCCAGGCTGACCTGGAATTTAAGGCTGGCCTTAAATTCCTACCTCTGCCTCCCACATACTGGGATTATAGGTGTGTGCCACAATGCACTGCTAAATTTATCATTTTAAAGAACAAAGGAATAGAGTCTTGTGAGAATGGGCACAAAGGCCATATTTAAGAAGAGAAAGAACAGAAAGAATACCAGTAACACAGAATTTTCACAAATGGCAGGGCTCAGTGGGATGCCCCTATTGGTATGTATCTTTGAGACCCTGGGGTGGGAGGGCCATGATAAATGTGAAGATGACAGAAAAAGTATCAGATTTTATAGAAAATCAGTAATAACAATAGCTAAAATTTTCTGACTGCATCCTCATGTACTTCAAGTTCACAACCGTATTATGAAATAAGTATTATTGGTTGTTCCATTTTGCAGGTGATAACAGGGTTTGAAAAGCAAAATAAGCTGCCTAACAACACATAGTAAGAAACAGAGTTCACTTTCAACTCCAAGAGCAGGTGGCTACAGTCACCAATTTCTTGACTACTATTCTACTATTTGTTCCCTTCAACTAAATTCCATTTTATCCTTCAGTGCATGTGGTAGTTTGAATATATGTTCCCATAGACTCAAGCTTGAAATTTGAGTATCCAGTGGACAGAGCCCTACTCAGGAAAAGGTGTCACTGGGGGGAGATCTGAATTCCAGCCCAAAGGTGTGGAGAGAGCAGTTTGAGCTCTGGTGTTTAATGCTTGCTGATATTGGTATTGATGTTTGCTTACTGCAAGCATTTCTCTCTTCTTGGATCTATGAATGAGAGCCAGCTTCTCTCTTTGATGGTGTTCCCCTGGACTCTGCAAGCCTGAAATAAACCCCTGTCCTCCCATAAGCCATGTCTGGTTGGATGTTCATCCAAGCAATGAGGAATTTGACTGCAATAGTTAACCTGTCTGATTCTACCATCTCTCTGAAGAAGCCAAATCCACTCCTTTTGAAATCTTTTCCTTTTCTGTCAACTCCTATAACATTTCAAGGATGGACTACATAATGTAATATTTCCCAGTTGATATCTTGCTTCAGAGAGAGAGAGAGAGACAGAGACAAAGAGAGAGGGAGAGAGAATTAACTGGATGACTGTGGGGGAAAACTGGAGGGAAGTAGTCTTGTCTTCACCCTTTTTACCTCTACATAATCCAAGCTGGGAACTGAGTGGTAACTCATTAATAGAACTTTGCTATTATAAACAGGTTGTTCAAGGAAGTTTTTCTGTGCAGATAATGTTTATACAGAGTCCTAAATGGAAAATATCTTGTAGCATGACCTTCTGTGGGATTTTATCCAATATGCAAACCTTAGGATAGCCACATGTTCTAAAATGTTACTTTTATCAGATCTCATGTATAAGCTCAGGGTTTTAAAATGTTTTATTGGTATATATGCATTGCACACAATGATATATTTCATAAAAATACTTTTATTCAAGTATATCATATACCTTGACTATATATCTTCCTTTTTCTTCCACTCCTGAGAGTCCTTTTCCTTCACCGTAGACAATCTTCTACTTTCATATAGGTATATAAATCTATATTTAACATAATTTAGGATGTACAAATGAGAAAATATATTTATCTTTCTAAGTCTGAGTTATTTAACTTAATATAATGATATCCAGTTCCATCCATTTTCCTATAAATGACATAATTTCATTCAACATTATAGCTGACTAAAACTCTGTTGTTTATATATGCTACATTTTGTTTCTGATAAGTCATTTATAACCTAAGTATAAAGACTAAAATTAAAACAATTTACAAATAACTAATGTGTTAAGAAATAGATGATTAAAGAATGCAGGTTGGGGTAAATATTCACAATGTATGGATGAATGGAATGGTAAACTAATGTAGCATCTCTTCTTTAACTTTTTATTGGCAACCTCCATACATAAACACAGTAAACCATGATCACAAACCCCTCCCACCACCTCCCTTTTCCCCTTTTCCTATCCACCCTAAACTGAATCTCTTCTTGTTTGCAACTAATCACTCTTCTATTTTCTTGGTATTATTTAGTCCCTCCTATTATTCAGGTCTTATGTAAGTAGTATTAATTACTGTGAGGTCAGGAATGACATGGCCACTTTCTGTCTAGAAGAGAATAATCCAAAGCATCCCTCCTTTTCCTTTGGACCTTACATTCATTCTGCCACCTCTTCTACAACAGTCCCTGAGCCTTGGAGGGTATGCTGGAGATGTCTCACATAGTACTGAATGCTTCACTGTCTATTCTTTTTGGTATGTTGAAGAGCTTTTAGTCTCACCTGTAGTCACCATCTGAGAAGAGAAGCTTCTCTAACAAAAAGTGAGAGTAACATAAGTAGCATATGTGGGCATAAACATAAGTATTTCAAGGACAGTTTCTGGGCATAATATTTCCATTTATCCAGCCAACAGTAGTAGTTACTCTCCTAGGGTTTATGACCTTCGAAGCCATAGACTTTTGCTTTTGATTAGGTTTTCAGTACCAGGTATGAATTTGCTCCTGTACAGTAGGCTTCTAATCCAATGAGAGAACAGATTGGAATGCTATAACAGACATGCTACCATCACACCAGTTGGCACATTTAACCTTGCTAGTTGGCCATAAAACTTGCTGTGTCCATTTGCTGGTTTAAACTGTTGATAACTTTTCTTGCCCAACAGGCTGCTTAGTTCTTTCCAGCATCATGACAAGTTTTCAACAGAGAGACTTCTAGCCCAGCTCCAGCTTGATTTCTCAGTGCCCTGCAGCCCAAGCATATGGTGACTTCAGCAATAAAGTCTTACCATCTAGTTCTGGTGGGCAACGAAGAACTTTGGCAATATGCTGGTTGATGCCTCCATGACTAACAACTCAATGAAGGCATCCAAAATGTGGCACTGAAATTTTCTTCTAAAAATCTATGGCTTCTGGGCATAGCATCCATCACCACAGGGTACTTCTACCTAAATTCTGTTTTATTAACACATATATTATTTAACTAGTGAAGAAATAGGTCTCCATATAGCTTATTAATAACATCTTTAGGGCTAAAGAGATGGCCCAGCAATTAAAGGCAAAGCTTGATGGCCCAGGTTCGATTTCCCACATAAAAGTCAGATGTGCAAAGTGGCACATGTGTCTAGAGTTCATTTGTAGTGGCAAGAGGCCCTGGAATGCCCCTGCTCCCATTCTTTTACTCTCTCTCTTTCTGTCCTCCTTTCTCTCTCTCCCTCCCTCCCTCAACCCTTCCCACTCCCTCTGCTCATGAATAAATAAAGAATATTAAAAATAACATCTTTAAATTTGATTAGCTCTCCTCCTACATCCTCCTCTCTTCTGTTCCTTACCCTGACCCCTCTTAGACAATTCCACCCCCAGTGTTTTGTCCCTCTACTTATATACCTACTATACGCTTCCCTTAAGCCCTCCTCTCTCCTCCTTCCCTCATGGCCCCTTTCTAGCTTCCTGGCCTGGAATATTGACTCTTGCTCCAACTCACATGCAAATCTAAGCATTTGAAGCTAGGATCCAAGTATGAGAGAGAACATGTGGAAGGTTTGACTTTCCATGTCTGAGTTCTCTCACTTAGTATAAACTTTTCTAGATCTACCCAATTACCTGAAAATTTTATAATTCATTTTTTTCTTTACAGATTAATAAAATCTGCTGTGTAAATGTACCACATCTTCATTATTCATTCATCACTTGATGGGCATCAAGGCTGGTTCCATTTTCTAGCTATTGTGAATAGAGCAACAATATATATGGATGAATAATTATCTCTATGGTAATGTGTAAAGTCTTTATGGCATATGTCAAGGAGTCCTATAACTAGGTTATGTGGTAAATCTATTTTTTTAGCTGTCTAAGGCACCTCTACATTGATCTCCACAATGGCTGTACAAGTTTACATTTCTACAAAAAATGAAGAAGGGTTCCTTTTGCCCTGCACCCTTGCCAGCATTTATTGTTATTTGATTTCTTGATGATTGCCATTCTGACAGCAATGTGATGGAATCTCAAAGTAGCTTTAATTTACATTTCCCTGATGGATAATTATGTAGAACATGTTTATAGATGTTTGTTGGCCATTTGTGTTTCTTCTTTTGAGACTTCTCTATTAACTTCTGTAGCCACCTTCCCCAGCTCCCTCCCTTCTTTGAGGTAGAATCTTGCTCTAACCAAGGCTGACCTGGAATTCACTATATAGTCTCAGGCTGGCCTCAAACTTACAGTGATCCTTCTATCTCAGCCTCCCAAGTGCAAGATTAAAGATGTGTGCCACCATACCTGGTTCTGTGGCCCATTGTTTTAAAATTTGGGTGTTTTATTTCTTATTAATTAGGATTCTGTAGGGTGGCTCTTTTTTATATTCATAGTGTATTTTGCTGTATAAAAGCTTTTTAATTTCATGAGGTATGAATGGTAGATAAGTGGTTTTACTTACAGGGCACCTGGGGTTCTATTCATAAAACTTCTTGCTGATGCCTATATGTTAAAGATTTTCATGTCTGTTTTTAAGGGTTTTGATCCATTTGGAGCTGATGCTTGTGAATGGTGAGAGATAAGGATCTATACCCATTCTTCTATATAGAAATATCTACTTTTCCAGCACCATTTATTAAAGGGGCTGTCTTTTCTCCAATGAATATTTTTGGCATTTTTGTCAAAAACCAGTTTGCTAGAGCTGCCTATGTTTACACCTGGCTCGTCTATTTTTTTCTACAGATCTACATTGTCTATTTTGTTAGCACTGTGCTGATTTTGTTATTATGGTTCTATAACATATCTTAAAATAAGATATGATGAACCACCAGCCTTATTTTTGTTGCTCAGGTTTGCTTTGGATATCCAAGTTTTTTGTGCTTCCAAATGAATGTTAGGACTGATTTTCCTTTTTTTTTAATTATTTTTTTTCTTTTTTTAAATTTATTTATTGTCCATAATGAGTTACAACATTTAGTGGGCAAACAATGAGTTGTTATCCCCAATTCCCCACTGTCCTCCCCTCCCCCCTCAACTGGATAACCTCCTCCATGGGTCGTCTGGATCAGTCCTTGTGACAGGGGACAATGGATAGACTAGTATTCAGCCAGGTTCTCCTGTCCGTAC
>PVHP010046570.1:0-13301 GCA_004024765.1 Zapus hudsonius | reverse complement strand
CATCTTTTCTTTCTTCTGATATTTATTTACTTGTTATTGGTTTGTTTGGAGCTAGGAATTAGGCCAGAGGGCCTCTGGAATGCTAGGCAAGCACTGCTCCACCGAGCTTCCTCCAGCCTCACAGTGAGTCTTGGGACACTGTGTGTGTTTTGTGAGTCTGGTGCTAGCTTGTTAAATGACATGCTGTGGTTGACTCCCAGCTGACTCTGTGTCACTCTCTACAGAATCAGCTTAGGACCCCAAAAAGCCCCACAAAGGACACATGGTATCAGTCTGAGATGTGGCTCTGGTCATTCCAAAAGCTGACCCCTCTCCCACTGGCTCTTGGGTAGATGATCCTGGCTGGGATAAGAGATGGGGAGGGTGCTCCCCAAGAATCCTACACCCTAGGTAAGTACCCAATTGTTGGCTGCAAAGCCGGTTGTGGATTATCATTTATTAGTAATAATAATAATGGCAATGGTGGTAACCGCTACCACTAAGAGTACCAGGTGCCTTGTAGCATTAACCGGAGGCTTCCTCTCTTCCTCATCCTGACAGACACTCGGGGGATGGGAGGCTAAGGTGGGTAGGTCAAGGAACTGGAGGCCGAGGTGTGGAAGTTGAGGGGCAGGAGGATGGTGAGTTCAGCTCAGTTTCTATGATTGGAATCCAGAGATTAGGAGTGGCAGGAGCTGGGCCCAGAACCACAGCAGGAGCTCGGCCAACACAAACAAATGTGGACACAGGCCAAGGCCAGAGAGAGGTGGGACCATTTGAGAAAGAGGATAGGAGAGATTTCTAAGTGACTCAGAGATTTAATGAATCTCAGAGGAGGGGCTGGAGACATGATTCAGTGGTTAAGGCACTTGCCTGCAAAACCTAACTACCCAGATTCAATTCCCCAGTACCCACATTTTAAAGCCAGACTGTCAAGGTAGCACATGCATCTGGAGTTTGTTTGCAGTGGCAGGAAGCCCTGGTGTGCCCATTCTCTCTCTCCCTCTTCCCTTCTCTCCCTCCCTCTTTGTCTCTGTCTCTAACAGGACCTCAGAGGAGGAGAGAGCTGCATTTGAGGGAGGAAAAGGGAGACATCTGAAGTCAAAACAGATTTAGAGATTGAGAGAGGAAGTGAAGGCTTTGAAGAGATTTAAAGACAAACTCAGCTTTGAAGAGGGACATAGGAAGGGAGGTGAGAAGGGAAGAAGAAAGATGAAGAAAAGAGTTAGTTTTAAGGTAACTGGACCTGGTCTGGCTTTCCTACAGCTGTCTGGCTTAGTAGCAGCCTGTATCCACCTCTTCCTTGCCCTGGTCTGGGTTTCCCTTGGATGGTGTCTGTCTCTTAAAGGGAACCTATGAAACACACTGACTGGGTTCCATTCAACCAGTTCTACCCCAGAGTCGTGGATGGACCCAGGGTTATGCCACCTTGCAAGCTGAAAAGGCCCCCAGAGCCAGGCACATAATAAGCCTGTAAGCATGGCAGTTTCTGGAACTTTTGTGAACACACAGGCTTCCCTTAAGTTGACTATACAGGTCTGTGCTCATCCTACTTAAGCCCTTGCTATTCCAAGCTAAACCAGCACACCCGGAACATGTCAGAAATGCAAATTTAAAATTCATGCTCGTTCAAGTTGGAGATACCCCGCTGAACATCCTGGGAGCCAGTTATTGGAATCGCGCCTTGCTCTCTCCCGCCACCTGGAGGTAAGGTAGGGAACTGACAGAAACATGGAACAGCCATGGGTGGGGCATGAAATGTCAGCAAGACTTCCTCACAGTTTAACTTTGGACAGGTTACCTTATTACCCTCTTGAGCCTTAGAAGGGTCTGTCTCCCAAAGGGACAATTCTGTCTCTCTGACCCATGTCTGCTCCAGAAAGTTGGTCCTGAAAAGTGTCCTGTCTCTTTGTGAATATAACACTATGTCCTGGGAAGCATGGCCATAATTTAAATATGCTATGGGTTTATCTGCATCGACTCATAGGAGAGGTTGAGGTCTTAATCCTCAGTACCTCAGAAGGGAATCTTATTTAGAAATAGGTTATGGTAGATGTAATCACTCACATGAGGTCATCCTGGAGTAAGGTGGGCCTTTAATCCAGTAGGATGATCTTATGAGAAAGGGGGAAGATAGTGTCTGAGTGGGGGGCACTGGGAGAAGACCTTGGGAAGTTGGAGGCAGAAATAAACAAGGGTATCCAGGGAGCCTCATCCACAGAGGACCTGGAAAAAGGCGAGAAAGAAGAAGTCCACCGGGAGCCTCAGCTGGAGGGGACCAGTTGACACCTGCATTTCTGACATCTCCCCTTCAGAGCTATAAGAAATGCCTTTCTGTTTTCTTTTTTGTTTTTCCACTTTATTTTTTATCACAAAATTGGGGTTAATTATAATTATGGCATTTTTCAATATTTCAGTATTTTCATCTGGTTTGAGGTATTTTTGTTTTAGCAGCTTTTACAGAGCCAGTACCCAGGACAGTGAGCCTCCTCTGTGCACAAAGTGCCTGGGGCTGGAGTGGTTCTGTAATGCTTTCCCACAGAGGAAACATGAAACCCAGGACAGACTGTCACAAAAGACTAACAATTATGCTCCCCAAACACATGTCTTCCTTCCTTTCTTTTTTCCTTCTTCCTCTTTCTTTCACTCCCTCTTCTCCTCCAGTTCTGCCCTCTGTGTTTCCAGACATAGGATGTGGAATCAATGTCTTAATCTAGGCAGGAGCTCTACTTCTGAGCCACACCCCCAGCCCTCACTGTGGATTCTAGGCAGGAGCTCTACCTCTGAGCCACAGCCACAGCCCTCTTCACACTTTTCATTTTTATACAGGCTCACTAAGTTGCCCAGGCTGACCTTGTGCTCACACCTATGCTAATCTTGATTCACTGTCCTCCTGCCTCATTCTCTCAAGTTCTGTGCCACCACACTCAGTATTTGTATGTAAATTTTATGTTTAAAAAGTAAACAAATGTTTATGTGAATCACAGATAATGGCATGTTGATGAGTTTTAGTGCAGTGTGCACACATGTTTTTGGCTGACTTAGAAATCAAAAGATAAAAGAAATCAATGGGAAGGTGAAGAAACAGCATAGTACAGTCAGCATGGTAAAATGCTAATTATGGCATCCATGTAATAAGCTGTAAATTTCACTATAACTTTCCTTTTTTCCCCCCGAGGTTTATTCTAACCCAAGTCGTTCTGGAATTCACTATGTAGTCTCAGACTGACCTCAAACTCACAGTGATCCTCCCATCTCTGCTTCCCAGAATGCTGGGATTAAAGGTGTTCACCACCATGGCCAGTTTATAACATTTTTTTCACTTTGCTGCATGCTCAAAAATATTCCTAATAAAAATGTTAGGAAAAAATAAAGTATGTGGCTACAAAATAATAATAATAATACTGAGAAAACGTGTGTCTGGTGAGGTTTTAATGACTCAGGTCTTCCTTGTCTTTCTCATCACCTGACAAGGTGCTAACCTCGGTCTCCAACATCCATGTACTCACTCCTTCAACAAATGCTTGTTGACTATCTGCTATGTCCCCCAGCATTGTTCCAGGTTCTCTGTCCAGTGCTGAAAAAATCACAGAAGGTCTATTTTCATATAGATATTTTCCTTAGTGGAAGAGACAACAAACACGTGTAACTATGTAATGTCCCAACAGGAGTACCAATTACAGAGAAGGAGAATAGGGCTTGGGACCCTGACAGCGACAGAGAGCAGCCTGGGAGAGATGTGACTTCCCAGCACCTGGTGAGAGAAGCCAGGGAGGGATGGAGCCAGAGCATAGGCTGTCTTCTAGGGGAGATGTGAAGACATGTCTTGGTGGCTGAAGAGATGCCTCAGAGGTTAGGTGTTTGCCTGAAGAACCTAATGACCCCAGTTCGAGTACCCACACAAAACCAGATGCACAGAGTGGTGCATGCATCTGAAAACCAGTTGTAGTGGTGGGAGGGCATTTTTCTCTAAATAAATAAATAAATGAGTAAAATATTTTTAAAACTAAAAATGAGGAAAAATATTTTAAGTGATTAAAAATATTAGTAAATAGAAAAATCGACACACCCCAGATAGAGAATGAGGGGGAATTAGGTAGCCAGTCAGGAGAGAGGACCCAAAGAGGGAACACCATGCCTGTGTGCTCCAGCAGAAGGGAAGTCACCATCTGATCCAGTCTCTTCCAATTACTTCTCTCTCTCCCACCGCCCAACCCAGGTGTGCTGACCCCTTCCTGAGCCCAGACTGGTCAGTTCTCTCAGGGCAAAGTCTATGACAATAAGATTATAAATATAAATAGATCTTCACCAGGTGGGCAAGGCCTCTTGACTTTTCACCTCTCTTGAACTTCCAAGTCCCTGCTCTGGTAAGACCCACCCCCCCTCAGTCCAGCTGGGCTGAGATGGTGGGGTACCCCCAACACCTACTCCCCCATGGGCTTTCTACCTTCTGCTTTCCACCTGGCAGGAGCTCTCTGTATTTCCTCCTTTTTCCTTCTCTTAATCTAATAATCTCTTCTCTTAATCTCTAAACCTTACCCTCTGGTCTATGGATTTAATTCTTTAAATTCATAAGACAAGAATCTGGGATACCCTGGATTTGTTGGTGCATTGGTGTATTGGTGTATTGATAAGGAACCCCAAATTTCCCATTACAAGGCAGGACTCCATCAAGTCCAGCGTGGTGACCCAATGAGTGGATTGGGGTTGCCAACAAGTGTCTAAAGACAGATACACCACAAGGAAGTCCTCCACCCAATGTTCAGAGAGCTACACTACAGAAAAGTCCCACCCACAATGTGGCCCACTCATGCAAAGCTTCACCAGGGAGTTCCCAGGGCAACTGAAGGCAGGTACACTACAGACCCCCAACCTCCAACTCAGTTCTTTACCTCTTTTATAACCTCACAAGTCTCCTCCCTTCCTCGGGGAGTTTTCTTATGTGTTTGTGGTGTGTATGTGTGTTCCTATGTATATGGAATGTGGGGTAGGGGGTATGCATGCATGTTTATGCACATGCATTTGGAGGTCAGAGGTTGACATCAGATGTCTCCCTCAAATGCTCCCCAAAGCCAGGTGTGGGGATGGGGAGATGGCTCAGTGGATAAGAACACTTGCATGAAAACAAGAGGGCTTCTGCATGTGTGAGCACGGAGCGTGCACATCTGCACACACACGTGCACACATGATACAGACCATACATACTACACATGTACACGTGCCGATAATAAAAAAAAAAGTTGTGTATGACGGTGGAGAGCTCTAGTCTCACTCTGTGAAGGAAGAGACCCGATGGTCCCTGGGGCTCACTGGCTAGCTAGTCCAATTGTGGAGCTCAAGGTCACTGAGAGACCTTGTCTCAATACACAAGGTGGGGGGGGGGAGGATACTCAATGTCCACTACTGTGTTCCTCACTCACGTGCATACGTACATGTGTGTTGGGCACTGCCTGTTGGCACTGCTACTGAGGGCACGGAGAACAAAAGGTTAAGGATGTATGAGTGAGGTGAAACCCTGATAATTCGGTAGGCATTTCCTGGCTCCATCAACCCTGACTCCCGACCCCCATGGGCTAGCCACAGAAACCAGCATTTCCATCTCAGCATGCCTGGCATTGGGTATCAGAAAAATTTCCTTGTACCCATCCCCACGGACCGTGGCTAGCATCACATATTTCCCGCTACTCAGGTCCCCAAATGAGGTATTCTCAGGTTGTCCACACTCACCTTTCCCAATGCAGGCCGCCAACTCACCACCCCCATCAACCAATCCCCTTTTCTCTTCCCTATTCCCCATCCCCCTGACCCCCTTTTTCCTATAAATGTAAGTTCCCCCAATTGAATAAAGAACCATGTGGATATACTATACACATCTGCTCACGTATGTGTCTCGCCAACCCCCCTGCGTCAGACCCCCAGCTCTGTGGACCCCAGCCCTGAGACAGCGGACAGCAGACAGCTCGCTCAGCTCCCACGGTTTCTCTCTTTTCCCTCTGTGGCGGCCAATGGCACCCCTGGAGGTGAAAACAACACATATGCACACACACAAATATGAATGCACCCATACCCAGCACACATACAAAAAAACCCAGAAATTACACCTATCAGTAAAGAATCTGCTCTCTGCCAGGTTCTGGGTGTGACCACAGGGTTGAGGCATCTGATCTAATCCCAATCAAACCCCTGGAATCAAATGTTATTGTTATTATTTGCAATCTTGGCTATTCCTTTTATCAGGTCCATTGTCTATCTCATAGCCAGCTGCAAGCCCTCTACTTCTCTTCCCCACCCTTCCCAGCCTGGTATTTCCTCCTTAACATTCATCCTAACCCTAACATGATGTCAAGTGCTGTTGTAGCCATTTGGGGCCAAGCAGTAATCTTGAGGATGGAAACTAATTTTTTTTTAATGGTGGTGCTGGAGAGATGGCTCAGCAGTCAAAGTGCTTGCCTGCAAAGCCTAATGACTCAGGTTCAATTCCCCAGTACCCATGGCACATACGTCTGGAGTTCATTTGCAGTGGCTGGAGGCCCTGGTACACTGATTCTCTCTCATCTCTCTCTCTCTCTCTCTCTCTCTCTCTCTCTCTCTCTCTCTCTGCAAATAAATTTTTGAGGATGACTGAGATGTGACTGATATCTCAACCTCTGGGCTATATATTAAAGGAGAAATAAACATCATGCTTCAGCCACCAAAATCGATTAATTATTGTTTAGCTAGTTGATTTAAAATAAGGATTATGGGTGTGTATCTCTGTGTCGTATGTGTGTGATGTATGGTGGACATATGTACACCCCATGTCTATGCATATGGAGGCCAAACTATCAGATGCTTTTCTTGTATTGCTCATCTTTCCTCGAGACACAGCCTCTCCCTCAACCAGGAGCTGCTGTCATTGAGTCCCAGCAATTCTCTAGTCCCCACCTCCCATCCTAACAGACTGGGGTTATAGACATGCACAGCCAAACCTAGCTTCTGACATGGGTTCTAGGGAGTGGAATTCGGCCAAGAGACCCTTATGCTTAAGTGGAATGCACTCTTAACCCACTGAGCCAATTTCCTGGTCTGATTTAAAGTAAGTTTTTATTTATTAATTAAAATATTTTATTTATTTATTTACAAGAAGAGAGAGAGAGAGAGAGAGAGAGAGAGAGAGAGAGAGAGAATGGTTGCACCAGGGGCTCCAGCCACTGCAAACTCCAGATGCATGCACCACTTTGTGCATCTGGCTTTACGTAGGTACTGGGGAACCAAACCCGGGCTGTTAGGCTTTGCAAGCAAGTGCCTTTAATCATTTAGCCATTCCTCCAGCCCCTAAAGTGAGTTTTTAAATTGTGGCTGTTAGAAATTTGAAAATTACATTTGTGACTTTCACCGTACTTTCATTAATGTTGGGGCTAGTCGTAGTGGCATGTGCTTAAGACCCAGCTAGCTCAGAAGCTGAAGCAGGGAGATCTCAAATTCAAACATAGCAAGTTCAAGGCCAGCTGATGCTGCATTGTGAGACCCTGCCTCAAATCAAACAAAAATAAATAGTGTTGCTGGACAAGGTAACACACACCTGTAATCTCAGCACTTGTGAGACAGAGACAGGAGATCAGGAGTTCACAGCCCACTTGAGCTACATAAGACCCTGTCTCATAAAATAAAATACCAGGGACTGGAAAGATGGCTCAATGGTTAAGGTGCTCACCTGCAAAGCCTAATGACCCAGGTTGGATTCCCCATTACCATGTAAAGCCAGATGCACAAAGTGGCGCATGCATCTGGAGTTTGTTTGCAGCAGCTGGAGGTTTTGATGCACCCATTATCTCTGTATGTTTGTCTATCTATGCTTGAAAATAAATAAATTAAAACTTCAATTTTTTTTGAGGTGGTGTCTCGCTCTAACCCAGGCTGTCCTGGAATTCACTATGTTGTCTCAAGGTGACCTCAAACTTATGGTGATCCTCCTACGTCTGCCTCCCAACTACTGGGATTAAAGGCATGCGCCACCACACCCGGCTAAAAATATTTTTTAATATAAAAAACAAAAACAAAATTAAAACAGCATGGTTCTATTAGTTTGCTCTTTTCCATTTAAATTTTTTTTCCTCACAGTGTATTTATAATTTTAAAAAATCAGGCATTTATCCTAAGACATTGTCCTAAGACATCATAGATTCTTTGACTGGTATTCTCCTTCCACTGGCAATTAGATCAAAAGGTACGATTCAGTTCAAGTTTCAGATAAATGAAAGAAATCATTTCACGGTCCACGCTGTGTCTCTGCTGTGACATCACATCAAGCGATATGCTGCGATGCATTGGTGTTAAGGTTTGCACCTCCTCAGCCTGACTCAGGCATCAAACAATTCCCCAACTAATGCTTTTAGCATCCAGTGATAAACTGGGTGTGGTGGTACACATATGTCACCCCAAGAGGTGGAGGCAGAGGCAGGAAGATCAGAAATGAATGGTCACCTTTGGCTACACAGTGACTTTGAGGCCAGCCTGGGACACATAAGACCTTGTTTCCAAAACATTGGAGATGCTAGGAAGATGGCTCAGTGGGTAAGAGTGCTTGGCACAAGTATGGGGCTTGAGTTTGATCCCTAGAATCCACAGAAAAAACTGTCAGTGGTTACAGTGACCTGTAACCCAGTCCTGTGGGGAGAGAGATGGGAATTGCTGGTGCTCACTGGTCAGCCAGCTCCAGGTTCCATGAGAGACTTCCTCTAAAGAGAAAAAAATCACCAGAGTGATAGTGGAGACAACTCAGTGTTCTACTCTGGCTTCTGCCCATGTGCACATGAGGCTCACCCTCATATGTCACACAAAACACACCACACATGTTACATACATACATGCAAAATTTAAAAAAGGAAAATCAAGCCAGGCATGGTGGTGCACACCTTTAATCCCAGCACTCGGGAGGTAGTGGTAGAAGGATCCCTGTGAGTTCAAGGCCACCGTGACTACATAGTGAATTCCAGGTCAGCGAGACCCTACCTTGGAAAACCAACACCCTCTCCCCTACTCTGTCTCTCTCTCTGCTTGCAAATAAGTAAATAAAATTAAAAAAACAATCTCACCCACCATGACTCAGGGAACTGAGCAGAAGAGGGGGTGGAAAGATTGTGAGAGCCATGGTGGGGGGAGAATATCCAGAGATATCACCCCCTCAGCAACAACACACAAAGGGGGAAAAAACTGGCTACCTCTCATGCAATTCATAACTCCCTACCCCATGGACTGATCCAGTATGCCCACCAAGGAGGGCCCCCAGCGGATTGGGGATAGGGAGGAGGGAAATGGGGGTACCACCACAAGATTTGCTCATACAATGTATCTATTATTGACAATAAATATATATATGTATATATTTTTTTAAAAAAAGAGTATCAGGAAGTCACTCTAGCAAAGCATGCCTCTGAGGCAGTAGATGAAGATATGAAGCTGTTTTCACAATTAGAAGCCTGTCCAGAGTTTTTATAGCTTTTTAAAAAACAATGAAGGTTAAACACTAAGCCAGGCAAGCTGCAGGGATGTCTCCTGATAGATAACAACCCAGGGCGGCTCACGGTTACCATACTTAGTCATTGTTTTGTCACTTACGCAATGGGTTAGAGGATGTTTCAAAAACTTGTAAACAACCACTCGAGTTCTGGCAGCTCCTCGTGTGTGTGTGTGTGTGTGTGTGTGTGTGTGTGTGTGTGTGTGTGTGTGTGTGTGTGTGTGTGTGTGTGTGCAGCTGTGTGCACCTTGTGGAGGCCACATCGAATGCCCTCCTGTCACACTTCTGCTTTGTTTCCTTGAGACAGAGGCTCTGGATGAATCTGGAGCTATTGATTTTAGTCAGTCTGGTTGACTAGCCCTCCTCGAAGATACTCCTCTCTCCACCCACCTCAGGGCTAGGATTACAGGTGTGTGTGTGTGGCCATGCCTGGCTTCTCTTGTGGGCTCTGGGAATTGAACTCATGTCCTTATGCTTGCATAGCAAGTAATCTTACCTACTGAGCTATCTCCCCAGCCTCCCCCAAGGTCTCATGTAGCCCAGGCTGGTCTTGAGAACTCCCTGCGTTGCAGTAGATGACCTTGAACTCCTGGTTGGCTTTCCTCCGACTCCTGAGTGTCTGTTAGAATCGCAGAGTCCTATAACCTTTCCCCTTCAACTATAATTGAGGCTTCAAAGGTCTCACTTCCCCAAAAGAGCTCAATGGAGTGGGAGGGGAGGTCGCTGGCTAGCCTGGCTCCTTCTACCAGCCCACACCTCCACACATCTCCCAAGACCTCCCCTCTCGTGGCAGTTCCCCCTACCCCCTTCTTCCTCCTTATTTTCTTCTGCTTCTCCCTGAACTATCTGACATTCCCTAATCTCCCTTTCTCACTCTCTTCTCCAGCTATCCGTCTTTCTGTCCCTACAGGCACCTTTTTATCTATCTATCTATCTATCTATCTATCTATCTATCTATCTATCTATTATCTATATATATTTATCTAATCTAATCTATCTATCATCTATCTATCTAATCTATCTATCATCTATCTAATCTATCATCTATCTGTCTAATCTAATTTTTATCTAATATTTATCTAATCTAATCTATCTATCATCTATTTATCTATCATCTATCTATCTATCTATCATCTATCTATCATTTATCTATCTATCTATCTATCTATCTGTCTGTCTGTCTATCTTATCTATCTATTTTTGGTTTTTTGAAGTACGGTCTCACACTAGCCCAGGCTGACCTGGAATTCACTATGTAGTCTCAGAGTGGCCTCAAACTCATGGCAATCCTCCTACCTCTGTCTCTCCAGTGTTGGGATTAAAGGAATGTACCACCATACCGGGCTTCTTTTCCTTTATTTTATCTCTCCCTCCTGTTCCTTTTTTCTCCCTGCCTCAGTTTCACAGCTCCCCTCCTCTCTCCCCCTCCCTCTCCCAGCCATGCCTCCATGCACACAGTACAACTGGGCCAGTGGTGCTGGGTGACTTGGGCAGAGCCGCCACCACTAGGTCCATCTTCCAACTCCTAACCCCCACCACCACCATTTTGAATCACTAGAAAAAAGGAAGAAAGAAAGAAAAAATCCCAATCCCAAGAAAAGCTGTGGCAGTGATGCAGGATTTGGGGGTCTAGGGAGAGATTACACTGGAAATCCCAGGCCTATGAACCTCAACTTTTGGAACTGATGCAGTTAGCCTCACATTACTGGCAGACAGTCCCTGACCAAAAGTAGCTTAAGGTGGGGAAAGAGTTTATTTTGGCTTACAAATTTAAGGGGAAGCTCCATGATGGCAGAGGAAACCATGGCATGAGCAGAGGAGTGGACATCACCTCGTGGCCAACATAAAGTAGATAACAGCAGCAGGAGAGTGTGCCAAACACTGGCAAAGGGTAGCTGGCTGTAACCCCCATAAACCCGCCCCCAACAACACACCTCCAACAAGGATCCAACTCCAAAACTGCCATCAGCTGGGGATCAAGCATTCAGAACACATAAGCTTATGGGGGATGCCTGAATGAAACCATCACAGGGTCTTATCCTATAGCAAAGAATTGGAAAAAGAAAGACTCCGAGAAGGGTAGTTTATTCTAGGGAGAATAAAGATCCAGGGAGGAGACTAGTTGAAAGACTTAAGCCAGAAGAGAATTCTCTTTGCCCAGCTGGAAAGAGAGGAGAGATAGAGATGGGAGAATCTGCATCACAAAGAAGTCTAGGAGGGAGAGGGTTCTGAAGGAGGTACATATGCCCATTCAAGAAAAAGGCAAAACATGAGAGTCCAGGCCAGAAGACTCAGAAGAAGCATTCACACACACGTAGGAAGTAAAACTGAGAGTGAAGCCTGTCATCTTCACATAGGGAGTCAGGAAAGACTGAGACATGGATAAAATAGCAGAGGGCTCAGAGGCTAAAAGAGATCAGACATGTAACAAAGCAGGAAAGCATTCAGAAACAAGATACATGTAGGAAGCAAGCAGAAAAATACCCAGGTAAAAGTGTACCCCCCCACCCCCGCAACCTTCCCAGCCAAGCTGTGCTCAGACAGAATCCCAGGGCAGAGGGGACCAAGACAAAGAAGGAGAGAGTACACATGTGCCAGACCCATTTATACAGGTCAGATATCCAATTAGGATGAGCCCTGCCATCTGGCTCAGGTGTGGAAGGAAGAGACCTGATAGGTTGGTGGACTCCAGAGACTGACTCAGGAGGGGCCAGCCCACCCAGGTATGCTAGGCTGACCCAGGAGGGGCCAGCCCACCCAGGTATGCTAGGCTGACCCAGGAGGGGCCAGCCCACCCAGGTATGCTAGGCTGACCCAGGAGGGGTCAGCCCACCCAGGTGTGCTAGGCTGACCCTGGAGGGTGAGTGACAGAAACTGGGCAAAGGACACAGGAGCTGTTTTACCTTACAAACTCTTGCAAGTCTTGGACTATCACAAAATAAGATGTTATAATTAAAATGTGTCAGAAGACAGATTCTGTCTCTCTCCTATAAGCCCAAGAGACTCAGGAGACTAAGGCAGGGGGACAAAAGGATCACCAAGAGGCTAACCTGGGCTACATAGTGAGACTCTATCTCAAAAATAACGACAAGGAATAAAGGGAGGGCTCAGCAGTTAAAAGTGCTTGCTTGCAAAGCCTGCTGTTAAGGATTTGATTCCTCAGGACCCATGTAAAGCCATATTCACAAAGTGGAGTGTGCATCTGAAGTTCATGTGCAAGAGGCCCTGGTATGCCCATTCTCTCCTCTCTCTCTCTCTCTCTCTCTCTCTCTCTCTCTCTCTCTCTCTCTCTCTCTCTCTCTCTCTCTCTTCCATTCTCTCTCTGTGTGTCAGTCTTTCTCAAATAAAAAATATATTTAAAAAGCGAACAAGAAAAAAACTAAGAACAACAAAAGATGTCTTGCTCATCGGAAGTGCTCATGGAAACCTTCCCACTGGGTCTGTCTAGATGTGCATTCCATCTGGTCTAATTCGATGTATCTTTACTGTTCATGCACTGACCAGCTCTCATTATTGTAAAATGATCCACAAGGCCCCTTCGGGGGGAAATAAAAGCATCCCCTCAATGGGAGTAAAGTTCCCAGCAGAAGGCTTTACAGAAATAAATTTCAGAATTATGAATCACCTGCCTTTTTACACCAGCCATTGTTTGATGGCTTGGGTAATTGACTCAACAGTATTTCACAAACTGGTGACACTCACCAAGCTTTACAGGTCTAACAAAGAAGAACCCAAGTGTTCTTGAAAACAGGGAAAACACCTTCCATCTCCAGGAGCCCCGCCTGGAAGTTGAAGGCAACAGATATGTTGGAACACAGTTTTGCAC
>PVHP010046569.1:0-13244 GCA_004024765.1 Zapus hudsonius | reverse complement strand
GGGACACCACACCCAGCTGAATGTATGTGATTTTCAAAGGGAATGTGGTTCTTGCTGTATTGAAAAAGGGGTTTTCTTTTCTTTTCCTTTTGGTTTTTTTTAAAGCAGGGTCTCACTATAGCCAGGCTGACTTGAAACTTACTATGTAGCCCAGACTGGCTTTGAACTCCCAAGGTCTAGAGTTAAAGGAATGCTAGTATAGGGTTATTCTGAGTAGCCCAGGCTGAGATTATGTGTGAGCCACCATCAAGCTTGGCTCTTTTTTCTGTTGTAACAGGACATTTTAAGTTGCAACCACTTAAAATACCTAGAAAGGGTCCCCAAGGAGATGAATACAATTCTCAAACTGGACCCTCAAAAATAGTCTGTCTGCTTAAGTTGTTTTAACTTCATGAACTTGTAAATTCCAGCACATACGGTTGAAAAGTAATTTATAATTTATATCCCTTCCTGGACTGTGTGTGTATCTGCCCTTCTTGCTAGTCTCTATTTTGAGGACAAAAATCCAATTTTGAGGTGGGAGGATCGCCATGAGTTCCAGGCCAGCCTACTACAAAGTGAGTTCCAGGTCAGCCTGGGCTAGAGTGAGATCCTACCTCGAAAAATAAAAATAAAAAAAAAAACAAAAAAAAATCCAATTTTATTCACCTGCGTCTAATATTTATTAGTGTATCTCACTTAAAAATGTATTTCTTCAGATGTGGTGACCCATGAACGTATCTAGTGTTAGAGAGATAGAAGTAGTTCAAGGTCATCTTCAGTTACATAGCAAGTTCTAAGTCAGTAAGGCGACATGACTCTCCTCTCTCTTTCAATCTCTCTCTACACACTTTTGTGTGTGTGTATTTGTATGTATTTGTGTGTGTGTATTTGTATTTATTTGTGTGTATGTGTGTGTATTTTTACGTATATACATACACACATGGTTTTTTTTCCAGGTAGGGTCTTGCTCTGGCCCAGGCTGCCCTGGAATTTTATTTATTTATTTATTTATTTATTTATTTATTTATTTATTTATTTATTTATTTATTTATTTATTTATTTATTCGTTCATTCATTCATTCATTTCATTCATTCATTCATTCATTTTCAAGCAGACAGATACAGAGAGAGAGAAAGAGAAAGAGAGAGAGAAAGAGAACCAGGGCCACCACCTCGTGGGTCTGGCCCGTGTGGGTCCTGGGGAATTGAACCCGGGGCCTTAGGCACTGGAGGCAAGTGCCCTAACTGCTGAGCCATCTCTCCAGCCCTGACCTGGAATTTTCTATGTAGTCTCCAGGTGGCCTCTGGCTCTGCCTCCTGAGTGCAAGGATTAAAGGTGTGTGCCACCACGCCCGGCTACATTTTGAATTCTTATACCTCCATAGATGATATTTACTGATACTTATTTTGTTCTCCTTAAGAATTCTCAAACAAATGTCCTGATTCCTCCAGGCTTCTCGGTGGCTGTTGACATAAAACAAAGCAAGGCTGCAACTTAGCCGGAGGAATTCCATTTGGAACTTTCTGGTAGTTACTGCAAGGGCCATCCAGGTGGTGGGACAAGGTCACCCTTGGGCATAAAATATACGAGGAAAGAAGACTGAGTGTTGGGACGGAGGAGTTGTTTTTATTTTTTATTTTTTTGGTTTTTTGAGGTAGGGTCTCACTCTAGCCCAAGCTGACCTGGAATTCACTGTAGTCTCAGGCTGGCCTTGAACTCTCGGCGATCCGTGAGGGATTATCTCAAACTGGAGGCCAGTCTGGGCTACATGGTGAGACCTTGTCTTAAAAAATCCAAAAGAATGAAAACAGAATGCAAGACTCTTTTCTCCTTCCAAGGTGACATTTTCCCAAGTGGCTTTGAAGTGACCGAGGGTACAGAGAAGCCATGGCTGGGACATCTCCTCTTGGCAGGATGTCACTGCCTTTCTCCCAAGTGCAGTCAGGGGTAGGCTAAGTCCTCTCCTATCTAAACTTATTAATAAACTTTAACTTCTTCCTGTAACTCCAAAGAAACCCACTCAGAAGTCAGAAAAAACTGTGACCTCTATTACCTGTCCTCAGATATCTAATTTTATAATCTGGTGGAAAGGCCAGTTTAATCTGTTTAAATCTGCTGGAGGCCTTTCTCGGTGTCCTTCAGATAAGAAGCCGAGGTGGTTTCACTGTAGGAGGGGCTGCTTGGAGGAATGGGGCAGAAGTTGTTTCTGGGGTCAGGGAGACATTTCCCTTCACAGACCTGGTTAGGGGTGACCCTTTCCCAAGCCCTGCTGGGTCGGGGACTGGGTCTGGCTTTGGTCTGCCAGGGGATGGGCCTCTGATGGGCCAAGCAGAGCTCAGTGGGGTTATTGGTCCGTTGACATTCTCACAGCCACCGGGAGGCTCTCTGAGCATCACAGAACTCTTCAGTCTAGAAGTCTAGGGCATGTTTTAGCTCTCTTTAGCCATGCTAACTTGTCAAAACCTAGATTGTTCCCTCACCTTTTGTTCCCTGACACTGAAGCATTGGTACCTGGGAAAGATTGACATTGACCTTTATGTAAAAGTCAAGAAAAAGAACCCATAGATTCACTCTAGTTCTTGTACACTTTCATGACTAATGGTATATTCAGATGTCATTGGATATTTCCTAGAATTAAATTGCTGAGTTTTTAAGTGGTGAGTTGTGTGGGAAACCTGGTTACTTAAATCTGAATGATTTTGCTAGGCACAGTAGGAGTCCCCACACCTGTAATCGCAGCTATTGGCAAGGAGACTGAGGCGGGAAAACCATGAGGACAAGAGACCAGTTTGGACTATGTGGTGAGACCCTGTCTCAAAAACCCCTTTAAAGATCGCCGTGAGTTCAAGGCCAGTCTGATACTACATAGTGAATTCCAGGTCACCCTGGGCTAGAGCAAGACCCTACCTTGAAAAACCAAAAACCAATAACAAACAAACAAACAAAAAACTGTTAAGGCGCTTAACTGTAGAGCCTAACAACCTGCGTTTGGTTTCTAGCGTGATGCACCAAATGGCACATGCATTTGGAGTTTGTTTGCAGAGGCTAGAGCCCCTGGTGCATTCATTTCTCTCTTTTTCTCCCCCCCCCCCACTCTACCCATGGTGGCACAGGCCTTTAATCTCAGCACTTGGGAGACAGAGATAGGCGGATCACTGTGAGTTCAAGGCCAGCTTGAGTCTACATAGTGAATTCCAGGTCAGTCTGGGCTAGAGTGAAGCCCTACTTAAAAATAAAAAATAATAAAACCCACCAACAAACAAACCAAAACCCTAAAGCAAAAACACAAGTAAATAAACAATAAGAGAATGAATGGTTGTCTGCTAGGAGCTGTAACCTGTCCAGTGTTCCTGTAGTCTCAGCACTTAGAAGGCTGAGGGGGAAGAGTGCTTGAATTCAGGAGTCCCAGATCAGCCCAGGCAATTCAACATAGGCAGACCTAAAGAAAAAACATGCCAGGCATGGGCGCACACCTTTAATCCCAGCACTCAGGAGGCAGAGATAGGGGGATCGCCAAGAGTTTGTGGCCATCCTGAGACTACACAGTGAATTCCAGGTCAGCCAGGGCTACAGTGAGACCCTACCTCGAAAACAAACAAACAAACAAACCACAAAAAAAGCAGATTTGGGGCTAGAGAGATGGCTCAGTGGTTAAGGCACTTGCCTCCAGTGCCTACAGGCCCTGGTTCAATTCCCCAGTACCCACATAAGCCAGACACACAAGGTTGTGGCCCAGGTGCGCTCTCTCTCCCTCTCTCTCTCTCTCTCTCCCTCTCTCTCTCTCTCTCTCTCTCTCTCTCTCTCTCTCTCTCTCTCTCTCTGCTTGAAAATGAATAAATAAAATAAATATATTTTTTTAAAAAGCAGATTCCTGAGTGTCAGCCTAGGCCTAAACCCACTCAGTCAGTATGTCTGAAATTGGGGTTTTAAAATCTCTGGAAAAAAAAGAAAAAATATGACTTCCTTTTCCAAACAACAAATAAATATTACAAATACAAGGCAAACTCCAGTTAGAAAGTGTCTTGGAGGTGACTTTCCAGCCAGGGTTTGATCCCCAGTACCAAGCATGTAAAGCCAGATGCACAGTGGCACATGTATTTAGAGCTCCTTTGCAGTGCCAGGAGGCCCTGGTGTACCCATACTCATCCTCTCTCTCACTCTCTGCTTTTAAATGGATGAATGAATGAATGAATGAATGAATGACAGGATATAATTGGTGCTGAAGGTAGTCAGTGGACAGTCCCAATGGTACCAGCAAGAATGGTCCAAGATGGTGTTAGGATCCACCTGAGACAATGACCCAGCAAACCCAGCTGGAGTGGAGCTCTGGGATAGAGTATGTTCTTAGCATGTAGGGGTCACCTACCTATGCTTAGGAAGAGACTAAGATTAAGAATGGAGTACACAAGAGCCCAGGATGGTGGTGCACACCTCAGTTCCCAGCACTTGGGAGGTAGAGGTAGGAGGATCACCGTGAGTTTGAGGCCAGGGAGTTCCAGTCAGCCTGGGCTAGAGTGAGACCCTACCTGGAAAAAGCCCATCCTCCTTCCCCTCCCCAGAAGAGTGGAAGAGTGGATGGGGACAGTTGCTGTGGGTCTCCTGGCACCCCAATGTAATGTTTGTCCATTTCCATGGCATGTCTGCTCCAAATGTGGCTGAAGAAAGAAAGCAATGGAATCAGGCATTTTGTACAACCAAGACAAACCTAACAGAATGCGGAGGCTGGAGAGGAAGCTCAGTGGTTAATGATGCTTGCTTGCAAAGTCTGCTGGCCTGGGTTCAATTTCCCAGTACCCTTGTAAAGCCAGATACGAAAAGTAGCATAAGAAGCCGGGCGTGGTGGCGCACGCCTTTAATCCCAGCACTCGGGAGGCAGAGGTAGGAGGATCACCATGAGTTCAAGGCCACCCTGAGACTACATAGTGAATTCCAGGTCAGCCTGGGCTAGAGTGAGACCCTACCTTGAAAAACAAGCAAACAAACAAACAAACAAAAAGGTAGCATAAGCATCTAATGCACCCATGCAACATGTGCATGTACACACACGTATATATACACAAACGCACATGCAAATAAATAAAAACAAATATTTTTAAAATGTCAACTTGTGAAAAAAACTGAAAACTTGCAATGTGTGGTGGCGCATGCCTTTAATCCCAGCATTCAGGAAGCAGAAGTAGAAGGATTGTCTAGAATTTGAGACCAGCCTGGGGCTATAGAATGAGTTCCAGGTCAGCCTGGGCTAGAATGAGACCCTGCCTCAAAAGAAAAGAAAAGAAAAGAAAAGGAAAGGAAAGGAAAGGAAAGGAAAGGAAAGGAAAGAAAAGGAAAGAAAGAAAGAAAGAGAAAGAAAGAAGAAAGAAACGAAAGAAGGAAAGGAAGGAAGGAAGGAAGAAAGAAAGAAAGAGAAAAAACTGAAACCTCAAAATAGTATAGCATTGCCAGTACCAACGTAATTCTTTTTTTTAATATTTTATTTATTCATTTTTCAAGCAGAGAGAAAGAGAGAGAGAGAGAGTGCACCAGGGCCACCACCTTGTGGGTCTGGCTTATGTGGGTCCTGGGGAATTGAACCAGGGGCCTTAGGAACTGGAGGCAAGTGCCTTAACCACTGAGCCATATCTCCAGCCCATGTACCAACGTAATTCAGATAGGTGAAAGATGGATAAATTTATTTTATCCAAGACAGGCAGCATAGATGATGCTTATATTGCAGACACTTATGAAGGCTTGTGATACAGCTTTCAGTTCCCTATGGAAATTATTCAGCACTAGAATGGAAACGGGGAGACTCATTGCCAAGCGCAAGTATCAGCTTCCATTCAGGTAGAGCTCTTCCTGATGTGGGCCTTGTATGTGTCTCGCCAGCCCCACTTACCCCTTGTGTCCAGTCAAAGTAAACGTCTCTACGTTTGCCAGTGAAGGCTTGCTTCTGTCATACAGGTGAAAAAATGGTAAAGCCAAATTTAAACAAATAAAGTCCAACTCCAAAACACTCTGCACCGGACTCTTCTTTCTACCTCCTCAATTTTCAGAAAAGAAGAAAGACTCGGGTTTAATGGCAAAGGTTTCAAAATGAGAGGATGCATGGCAAAAACCTATGTCTAGCTGGGCACAGTGGTGCCCACCTCTAATCCCAGCACTTGGGAGGCAGAGGTAGGAGGATGGCTATGAGTTCAAGGCCACTCTGAGACTACAGAGTGAATTCCGGGTCAGCCTGGGCTAGAGCAAGACCCTATCTCAAAAAATACAAACAATAAAAACGTGTGTCCTGGAAATTGTATTTGCAATGGGATAGAGGTAAGAAAGGGAAAAAGCCATGTAAGATCACACATTATTGGAAATAAAATAAGTTAAGTACACGTGGGCCAGGCTCCAGCTCAAGTTCAGATTGAGAAAGGGTTATGTCTCAGCCTGCAATGCCAAGGGGAGATTAATTTTGGCAAAGCCTAGGAGGGTGGGAGGAGTCCGAAAAGATTCTCTGGAGCAAGGGATCAAGGCGTGGCTCTGGGGGATATATTTGGGGATTCCGAGTTGCTTTCTTTGCACAATATTATTGGCACAAAATAGAGAGAGAGGCCAGGAAAGAGGGCTGGGACTGCTCACCACTGTGCAGAGACAGGCGAGCGGAAGTGTCAGGCCATAACTGGTGGCAGTGTGGAGGCTCATGAAGGAGACCCATGAAAGTGTTGAACACATAATCAGAGCTTCTGTTGAAGGATGCGATGAGACAGACTCGGGGCATGTGGCAGCTACCTTCACCTTGGGGCACAAGGCACCCGATCAAAAGCAGCCTGTGGAGGAAAGGGTTTATTTTGGCTTCCAGACTCCGGGGGAAGCTCCATGATAGCAGGTGAAAACATGGTGGCATGAGCAAAAGGGTGGACATCACCTCCTGGCCAACATCAGCAGCAGTAGAGTGAGCATAAATCTGGCTATAACATCCATAAGCCCCAAGGACACACCTCCAGCAAGGCTCAATTCCCAAGTTAGTCATCTAGCATTCAGAACACATGAGTCTATGGGGACACATAATTCAAACGACCACAGGGCAGATCCTAGCAGCACAGAGGGGGGTTGATGGGACAAGGCATTGGTTGGGATGAGTTAGATGGACAGGTTAGGGGAAGAGAGTATTTAGGATTTTAAAAAATGATTACTCTGCCTTCTCTGAGAATGAATGGCTTCATTAGAAAAGAAAGGAAACATTTTTCAGAACTGAAACTTAGAACTTCTTTGCTTCTTGCTACTGACATTTGTAAATCTGAAAGAAAGATCTGAGACATGAGAGGTGGCCAAGAGGATGGTTTATTTTATTGAATTTGAATTTATGGGTCTTGTTACTGATGCCATTAAAATAATGGCCTTTTGGTTTGGGGTAGAAGGGATATCAGAAAACGTCAGGAAATATCTGGGCATTCAGAAAGCTGAAGAAAGAGGATTGTCAAGAGTTCTAGGTTGCCGGGCGTGGTGGCGCACGCCTTGAATCCCAGCACTCGGGAGGCAGAGGTAGGAGGATCACCATGAGTTCAAGGCCACCCTGAGACTACAGAGTGAATTCCAGGTCAGCCTGGACTAGAGCGAGACCCTACCTTGAAAAACCAAAAAAAAAAAAAAGAGTTCTAGGTTAGACTGAGCTAAACTGTCAGTTCCAGGACAGCCTTGGTGAGACCTTGTTATTTATTTATTTATTTTTATTTTTGGTTTTTCAAGGTAGGTTCTCACTCTAGCCCAGGCTGACCTGGATTTCACTATGTAGTCTCAGGGTGGCCTTGAACTCGAGGCAATCCTCCTACTCCTGCCTCCCAAGTGCTGGCATTAAAGGCGTGTGCCACCATGCCCGGCTTGGATTTTCTAATAACACAAGACTTGAAGATTGTTCACACGCTGTCAGTGAGACGTACCTTGTCTGTTTCTGGTACAGCTGGAGTTTCCATGATCTTTGTAACTACTGCTTAAATTCTAGTTGTAGCGTTCACACCGTCTCACTGCGTTTTACATCCAAACTGCCCTCTTAATACAAACTCATTTTTTATGATTTGTCAGTTTTATGGAAATCTGAGAGAATCAAATGGTGAAAGCAAACAGTAATTTCTAAGCAAAAGCAAACAGTAATTCCTTCCTTCTCCATCCATGGGCCAGTCAAATCAAGAGCTTTTTCTAACAGAAGAGGGATTTGGCCATTTTTAGATAGTTTGAACACAGAAATGTAACAGTTCATAATATTTTTGATCTTTCTCTTTGTGGTACAAATAAAGTTCATTTTTATCACTTGATGAATTTTACCTTTTTTAGTTTTCTTTGAGGTAGGGTCTCACTCTAGCTCAGGCTGACCTGGAATTCACTCTGTAGTCCCAGGCTGGCCTCGAACTCACAGCTATCCTACCTCTGCCTCCCAAGTGCTGGGATCAAAAGCATACACCATCATACCTGGCTGAATCTTTTTTAAAAAGTATTTTATTTAATTTAAGAGAAAGAGAGTTGTTGTGGACACACTGGGACCTCTTGCCACTGCTGATGAACTCCAGATACAGGCGTCACTATATGCATCTGGCTTTACGTGGCTACTCAGGAATCTAACCCAGGTGGACAGGCATTACAAGCAAGCACCTCTAACCACTGAGCCCCAAGATTTTTTAAAGAAAAAATCTAAAGAAATGACAAACAGCTCTTCCCCACATGGCAGGCTAGCAGAAGGACCTCTGAATCTCCTGGCCTTAGGAAGGTCAGGCCTACTCCTACCCCAGCTAATGGCTGGGGTGGGGAAGGCTCCAGATTTTTCCCCCATGAACCTTTCCTTTTTATGATGGGAGCTCTCTGTTATCTTTTCTTCTTCTGCTTGTTTGGCTAAACAACATAAGTTCTGTTAAACTCTCTACGTTTTCTCCCCACACTGGTGGCTGGAGAACTCTAACTTCCCATGTTTCCTTAAATAATATGATATTATGAACCTCACAGACCACGTGCTGACTGGGCAGCTTTCCTATCCAATTCCCCTTTTCCTTAACTAATTAATCTAGAATAAATGTGTGATAAGACAAAAAAAAATGAAATGACAAACAATTCCATGTTGGATTCATAGTCATAACTCATCAAGCCTAGTTGACCTCTCGGTGGGACACAGTGGGAATTAAGCACACTAGGAGATTCCCAGTAGAGGGCTGGAGATATGGCTCAGCGATTAAGGCACTTGTCTCCAGTGCCTGAGGCCCCTGGTTCAATTCCCCAGGACCCACATAGGCCAGATCCACAAGGTGGTGGCCCTGGTGCGCTCTCTCTTTCTCTCTCTCATCATCTATCTCCTGTATCTCTCTGCTTGAAAATGAATAAATAAAATATTTTTTTTTAAAAAAAGATTCCCAGTAGACATCTGGAGTCAGAAATTCCAGCAATCACTCCTCTGAGTGGCCCTGGTCACTTCACTGCAGAGCTGTCCACTAAAGAAAGGATTATTAATTAGCCCAGTGGCTCTTGCATCAGCTGATGGCTGCATGTTTGGGGAAGGTGCTGGTTCAGAGTGCTGGAGCAGGGGACAGTCAGACACAGTTCTAGTTCATGTCGTTACCATAGGATTTCCCAAAAGAAGCCAGGGGTTGCAGTTACCTTCCTGCTGCTGGCACAAAGCACCCAACCAAGAGCAGCTCATGGGAGGAGAGTCGTTTGTCGTGGCTTAGAGTCTCCAGGGGAATCTCCATGATGGTCGAGGGAAGATGATACAGCAGAGGTTGCACATCACCTCCTTGCCACAGCAGGTGACTGAACTCAGCCAAAGGGAGCTGCCTCTAACACCCCCAAAGCCGCCCCCAACAACACACCTCCTCCAGCAAGGCTCCGCCTCCCGAATTGCCATCAGCTAGGAAGCCAGCACTCAGAACACATGCGTTTGTGGGGGACAGCTGATTCAAACCACCACACTGACGATCTCATTCTCCTACGTTCTTTTTTCCTTTCCTTTTCTTTCGTCTTTTTTTCTTTCCTCCCTTATTTCTCGTCTTCTCTCATTTTCTTGTGTGTATGCTTTTTGTTTGTTCAAGGTAGATTCTCACTCTAGCCTAGGCTGACCTGGAACTCACTCACAGCGATCCTCCTGCCTCAGCCTCCTGAGTGCCAGAATTAAAAGCGTATACCACCACATCCAGCCTCTTCTCCTTTTTCTTTCATTTTTTTTTTCTTTTAGAGGTAGGGTCTCACTGGTCTCCAACTCATGGCGATCCTCCCATCTCTGCCTCTCAAGTGCTGGGACTAAAGGCATGTGCCACCACACCTGGCATCTTTTTTTTTTAAGACAGGATCTTTCTAGGCTGGCACAGAAATTACTATGCAGACCAGGCTGGCCTCAAATTTATATCCTCTTGCCTCTGTCTCCTAAATGGTGGGATTATAGGTATATGCCACTATACCTAACCTCATTCCCCTTCTTTTTCTATACCCCCCATTTATTTTATTATTTATTCATTTTCAAGCAGAGATAGAATGAGAGAGAGAGAGAGAAAGAGAGAGAGAACCAGGGCTACCACCTTGTTGGTCTGGCTTATGTGGGTCCTGGGGAATTGAACCCAGGGCCTTAGGCACTGGAGGCAAGTGCCTTAACCGCTGAGCCACCTCTCCAGCCCACCCCCATTTTTTTGAGATACCATCTCATGTAGCCCAGGCTGGCCTTGAACTCATTATGAAGCTGAGGATGGCCTTCACCTCCTGATTCTCCTGTCTCTGTCTCCTTTGTGTTGGGACTTCAGACACTTGTCGTCACACTCTGCTTTCCGCAGTATTCTTGTAAGGTTCTCTTCCTCTCTTTCTGCACGAGGCTGTGTTTGAACAGTTTCTCAGCAGGTCTTCTTTCGCACGGACTTTGGGGGCCTTGAGGAAAGGACTGTCACTGTGCATGATGAATGGTCTTCCTCAAATAGGTCACCAGTTCTCACAGGGCACCCACCCCCCACAATAAGAAGACACCAGGACTCTCCAATCCAGGACAAAGGAAAGTGTAAGCAATACTCTTCCTAAGCCGAGCTCAGCCAAAACGAAAGAAGGTTGCCCTTGGACTTGAATGAGTCTTTAGAGTGACCCTTGTCGCTCTTGTTCTCTGGCTCTTTGTGGTGGGACCTTATCTTTGTTTGCTTTTGGTAGGTACCGGTCACAAGTCTATTCCTTTATGTTATATATAGTGGCAAAGGGAAACTGCTCTTGACACTGAACTCTATCCCTTAATATTAAGATACTGGAAACAGAGGCCGGTGCTCAGTTAGCTCTCTGTTTCACACACTCCGCTTTCCTTTCTTTTCTTTCCCTTTCTCTTTCGTTCCTTCTTCCTTCCTTTTCTTTCTTTCTCTCTCTCTTCTTTCCTTCTTTTCTTTCTTTTTCTCCCTTCCTTCTTTTCTTTCATCCTTCCTTCCTTTCTTTCCTTTCTTTCTTTCTTTCTTTCTTTCTTTCTTTCTTTCTTTCTTTCTTTCTTTCTTTCTTTCTTTCTTTCTTTCTTTCTTTCTTTCTTTCTTTCTTTCTTTCTTTCTTTCTTTCTTTCTTTCTTTCTTCTTTCCTTCCCTCTTCCATTCTTTCTTTGCAATAGGACCTCACAGTTTTAGCAGGCCTGGAATTCACTATATAAACCAGGTTGGCCTTGAACTGTGTGCTGGGATGACAGGCATTTGCTAACATGTCCAATTTGGAGATTGTGTTAACTTTTAATGAATTCTTACTGTGTGACCGGGTACGGTAGCTCATGCCTGTCGTCCCAGCATCCAGGGTTTGAGGCAGGGGGATTGTCATGAGTTTGATGTCAGCATAGGCTATGCAGTGAGACCAAGTAGCAAAAATATCATCTTAGTGGGGCATAGTGACTCACACCTTTAATCCCACACTTGGAAGGCTGAGATAAGCTCACCTTGGGAGTTCAAGGTCAGCCTGGGCTAGAGTGAGTTTCAGGTCAGCTTGGAATAGAGTGAGACCCTGCTTCAAAAACAGCAAAAACAAAAGAACAATTTTTTTTTGCTGACTTGTACTATTAATTCTTTTTGCATTAATTTTTTGAGGCCCAAACCGGAAGATGACCTTGAACTTCTGATCCTTCCATTTCTACCTCCTTAGTGCTGGAATTAGAGATTTATACCACCACATTCAGCCTTACTAGGTGCCGGGGATTGAACCCAGGGCTTTGTAGGTAGGCAGGTAGGCAGGCAGTCTACCCAGTCCAGTGATATTGTTTTTTTGTTTTGTTTTGTTTTTGGTTTTGGTTTTTCGAGGTAGGGTCTCGCTCTAGCCCAGGCTGACCTGGAATTCACTATGTAGTCTCAGGGTGGCCTTGAACTCACAGTGATCCTCCTACCTCTGCCTCCCGAGTGCTGGGATTAAAGGCGTACGCCACCATGCCCAGCAAAACTAAGTTTATTATTATGATTTTGGTGGGGTTTTTTTTTGTGTTTTTTAAAAATATACAGAGTCTTAGTGTATAGTCTAGCCTGGAACTCACTACATAGCTAGGTCAGCCTTGAACTTGTAGCAGTCTTCCTGCCTCGGCCTCCCGAGTACTGGGAACACAGGCCTAAGCTACCACATCCAATTAGTAATCATTAATAAAATTTAACAGGCTTTATGAAAACATCAGTGTCTGTTGTGGATCATAGATAACTCTGGAATTCACGCTTTGCTTGGAGCCTTATCTAAACCCTCTAACATTATCATGGTTGTTTTACTCCTTCCTCAAGCGTTCATTGAGTTCTCTTTGCCCGGCCTTGTGAGCATCAGTGAAAGTGACATGAGGCATGATGTGTGGCCCTCAGATCTCACAGACGTGGACGGCGAATAGACATGGCATTGATGAGCTAGTCTGTCTTGGGCCTTCACAACCTTCAGCAGACTGGCTTGCACCTTCTTCATCTACAAAACAGACTGAGGTGCTGAGGTAAGGACCTGGGCTGGAGGCCCTTGCCTTACCACGACTCACCCTCTGGTGCTCCTGACATCTGTAGGCCTCAGTTTCTTCCTTTGCCTCTCAGATCAGAGCAGTACCTATCTCCCAGGGCTCTTATAAGAATTCCATTGAGATAAGGCGTGAAGAGCTTGGCTCAGAGAAAGCACTTGGGAAATGTTAGCTGCTGTTAACCGCCACTGATTCTGCTATCTCTGAGTATTTGGGGAAACATTTCCATATCTGAAAAGAATTGGCACGTCTGCCATTGTGAGGACAGCACGTTGGAAGGAAGACAGAATGTGGTCACTTTTGAATCAGAAAGTCTGACATCACGGAGTCACTGTGTGGTGCTGATTC
>PVHP010046568.1:0-13235 GCA_004024765.1 Zapus hudsonius | reverse complement strand
AATCTAGGTAAACCAGAAATGTGTATATTTGTTAACCTACACTGATCACACTCTCCGATGGAGATTGTGCTTGTATTTTTCAGGATGCAGCGAGAGAGCTGGGGCCCATCTAACCCTACCAAATGACCGTAGGCCGATAGCTGAGATTCTGGCAAGAGAGGAGCCACCACAGTCATAATGTGGAGGATCCATATGGAACCCCGCAGATAATGACAGGAGGAACGAGGGACCCACAGCCACAGACATTCAGTCTACACAGGACACGCCAGTGAGACAGAACCAACGTTCTTCGACACAAAGAGCCCTAAACTCACAATCTTAAAGCAGCCTTAATACTCATCCACCACGACTCAGGGAACTATGTGGAAGAGGGGGTGGAAAGATTGTAAGAGCCGTGGTGGGGGTGACTATCCAGAGGCATGGCACCCTTCAGCAACAACACACTAGGGCTAGGAGGACTGGGCTGAGTACTAGGCTATCCAGGGTCCCCTGCCACAAGGACTGATCCAGACGGTACACGGAGGAGGATATCCAGCTGATTGGGGATGGGGGAGGGCATTGGGGAATTGGGGATAACAACTCATTGTTTGCCCACTGAATAATGTAACACATTATGGACAATAAACATATATTTAAGTTAAAAAAATAATGTCTAGGGAAAAAGTACATACATGTTTAAGAAAAAAATCAAACAGAAATACCCACAAGAATACCAATTTTCCTCCTGCAGGAGGCAAGGCAAAGCTCTGATTGGGGAGCGGTTAAGGAGCAGCTTGGCAACATTGGTTGGGGTCTCTTTCCTATACTCCCAGATTCCCCCCCCCTCTCTTGAGGACACCCCAACTGCTGTTGGGGAATGGGGAAGAAGAAGTCTCTCTTATCTTTTTCCTGCTGAATAGGACATGAAGTTATGGCAGTTGGGGGGCATCTCTCAGAGAGGGAGGGTTCCCTACCTAAGGCCCAAGAGAGACCAGGCAATCATATATCACATTGACAAGATTTTGTCCTGTCTGACATTGAGGCAAGAAATTGGGCGAGCTCCTACAGAAGTGAGGAGTAGTCCATTTTATAGGGTGTCCAGTGTAGAGTGGTTCAGTGTAGATGGCATTGGATTGCTGTCCTCCATGGAAAACTTGATATCCAGTGCCAGAATTATTTATTGAATGACATTGGACCATCTGATATGGTCTGAGACTATTTATGTGTGACTTGGAAAGCAGATGACATATATTAACAGAGTCATTAGAAAGGCATATCCACAACATTTAACTTTAATAACAGCACAAGTGTCACCTTGGGCAGCTATGAGGATGTTTAGAGCCCTGTGATTTTTTTATCACATTTTTTATTATGTGTCAGATTATATCTTTTAATTCAATGGATGGAATAATACAGACTAGATGATGATATCATTGGGAACACTTTTCCATCGGTGTTTAAAAACTGGCATGTTTCAAGGTGGCCTTGGAACTATGGGTCAAAAAAGATTCCTTAGGGGGAATCTATAGCTATTACCTTAAGTCTTGGGATAAAAGGCATGGTTAAATACCATGTGCTGTGATCAAGAATGTCATACCCATAAATCTTAATACTTAGTAGCATCTCTTTAAAATGGAAATTGAGCCCATTTTTTCTCATCCTTCTCATCACCTTTTTATCACTTAATATATTCTATCATCCTTTAAATGTCTTTCTGCAATCATTCCTATATTTCTATTTTGAGAGAAATCCCTCCTTAACAATGTCCTTTCTTAGTACCTTCTAAAAATATCATTCTTTATTTTCCTTCATTAAAGTTCCACTGAAATTCCTTTTTATTAATCTCATCACACACATCTATCATATACAATTTCCTTTTGTCCCTATTATATAGAGCCACTGTTAGGACATGAATTGAAATGGGAAATAACCATAAAAGGGAGAAAAATTGATATCAGGGTTTTTTAATAGCTCAATCATCTGATTTTCTTAAGAACAGTTTTACATTCTAGGCAAGCCTAATGGCTAAACCTGTTTAAATATCCTTTTTCCTTAAACCATGGACTCTAACCATTGAACAGTCTGATCCTTAACACAGACTTATAAGTAAAACATTTTCCAGGGTATTCTCCCTGCTCTTTTTTTCATTTATAAGCAAACAGAAAACATATAGTATTTTCAGTAGTTAATGTCTCTAACCATTCAGAAATAGTTGAACAAACCTTGTCTTTCTCTTTTTGACTTAGTTTACCCATGGACATTTTCAGATGATCCTTGGGATCAAGATCTCAGAGTAGGTATATATCCTGATTGAACACACAGCAGGTGGAGATAGTGGAAAAATAATATAAAAATGATATCAAAGCTGAGAAAGTTGAGGGAGGCCCAGGCCCCAGGCATTTTTGCTTGGGCACTTAGTGCATTTGATTCTGGCAGCAGGCTCTACATTGCCCACCATGTTATAATACCAGAACAAGTTATAGCTGCATGATGGCTATTCTAGTTAGATAAATTTAGATGGGCAAGTAGTATCACCAAGGATCATTATTCTACAAGGAGCAGCATTCCTGTATTCTGTACATCACTGTGGAGGAGCCTAAAACTGCCTTGCTTATTCATCTTGGCCAGGCCAGCTCTTCCCCACCACAGTTATAAATGCAGGAAAAAGGGGTAAATCAAAGGTCATCCATCCCTCCCTTTGGTGCTCCAGCTCCCTGGGCCCCAGGTTACAGATGATACAAGTCAACTTCACCACTGGGTTGGCCACCAAAGTCTCCATAAACCATCATGGGCCTCAGGTGCTGGGACCTCAGGCTCAGATGGTGGCCCATGCCATGAGCACTTCAGAGGTTTCTTCTTCTTCTTCTTTTTTTTTTGTCCACCACTGAAGACGGTAATGTACCAACATTAGCATTTTCACCCTGGCCAGCCCTATTCCTCACCACCATAGTCATAAAGGCAGAAAGCAGAAGGTCAGAGGAAAGTACTCTCTTCATCCTTCCAGGAGGTTCTGCCACACACTGAGCACCATTCTCGAAGACAGCAATGTCAGATCCACAGAGGAGTTGACCTTCTGCAGCAACTCAGGCTCCCTCAGAACCACAAAGGACAATGAAAGATTCTCAGTCCCTGAGGACGCACGAACTAAAGCCACCCAGAAAGACACCAGCTCTTATACACGCAGCCAAGGTTGAGGCTGGTAAGTATTGGCTTGGTCTGGTTAGTAGCAGTCACAAGATTTGGAAAATGGCTGAGGATGATATGCTTCATCCTCCCAGATGAGGAAAGGAGATGCCCCACACCCCACAGGGAAAATGACACAAATTCATGGAGAGAACTTCAGAGGTCAAGGGTAGGTGGTGTGTGCAAGTTGCATGCTGGCATTTCTTCTGTGCTTCTATTTCCTTAGCAATTTACAAACTGCTCCCATGCATTGGGTGTGTGATTATGAATCACAACAGAAGGATCAATCGCTCTGCCTTCTTTCATGTGGAAGCTTAGAAAAGTGACCTAGAATCAGAAAGCTGATTGGCTCCCTCAGGGAGAAAGAAGAACAGGTGTCAAAGGGAGCTAAGGTAATGGGGGAAGGGAACAGATAGCTTCTGTTTCACTGGATGGTCATAAAGAATGAGTCCTGTGTATTTCTGTCACTAACATTATATTTCATGTGTCCTTGTGCTTTACAGTGGAGATGCAACTTGGACCCAGAGCCAAATGTGCAGTTTCAGTGAATCATCCAGAGAGAACCTGAAGCCAAGGAGTCAGGCTAGAAGTGCTGGGGACAGTGTGCCCCATGCCTGGTACCAACTACAGATCATGGTTCATGCAGGAGTGGAGAGGAAATTCCCGTGATCCTAGCCATCCACTCAATTCATCGACCAAAGTGAGAATGTAATTAATACCAAAGGAAGACCTCCATAGCATGGCCAGGAGAAGTGCCTCAGACACCCAGCCAGGGGAACATTAGGATTACATTCTAGAGCAGGACACCCTTCCCTCACCCTGAATCTTTTGCCCCTGTTCTCCTGGCCTAGTGCATGTCTAATATGAGGGGAGTCAACTTTTTCTACTTAAACAATGACTAGGCTATAGAAGAGTTGTCATATTACTTAAGTAATGTTATATGTAAATTTTATTTTAATAAGTGCCAGACTCTTGTGTCACTTTGTATCCACATTCTGTGGATTTGGTGAAAGCGTTGCCAACAAAAGCATTTCTTCACCAAGCTGTTTTCCTCAAATCAATGCCTTTTGTAGAATGTTCCACAAGTGAGACTAGGAACTTGGCTCAGTAGATAAAGCACTTGCTTGCCATTCTGTGTATCTGAATCAGATCACATCTCATGTTCAAAGCATGATGCTGTGGTGGGCTTCAGTACCTTAGCGCCTCTATGGGGAGAAGAGGCAGAGACAGAAAAATTACCCAAATCTCAATGAGGTTAACATGGAGAGCCCCTTTCTCAAAGGAAGTGGAAGCTGGAAGGACAGGACGGACCGAACAGTTGCTCTGTGATCTTCACACATGGACTGTGGGACACAGGCTCAGGCTCACATGCTCTCACACATACAGTCAATAGAATAATCCAGGACAAAAGTCTTTTTAAAAAAACCCATATTGCTTGGTCAGTTTGTCACTGGTGTTGGAAAGAGAATCTAGAAATAAATAGAATTAAAGTAAAATCTTGAAAGGCTGAGTTTGATGTATCTGTGGGATGACTATGCAGATTAAAGAAAGTGCTAGAGCCCAGGAGAGGAGGCCAGCTAGAGATATAAAGGACATCTGATTTAAGGGGGATTTAGTATAAATGATTCTCAAGATCCATAGAATGAAAACATGAAAATGTTTTCATTCTATAACCTTGTTGGTGACAAGAAGGAGACAAATGACAGATGTAAGACCTCCCATTGACTAGGGAGATGGCTCAGTGGATCGAGTGCTTTCCTCCCAAGCATGAGTACCTGAGTTCGGATTCCACGCACTCACATAAAAGCTGGACAACGTGGTGGGCATCTGTAATCCCAGTGCACCTGTGGCAAGAACGGAAACAGATAAAGGAGAAATTTTCAAATAGGCCATGTGCTAGCTAGTCTGGTGCATTCTGTAACTAGACTGAGAGACCCTACCTCACTCAAGGAAGGAGCCAAGGCTGCCATCAGAAGTTGTCCTCTGATCTCCGCATGTGTGCCATGGCAGGTGAGTGCCTGCTCTCCCACACAGGAACATACACACACACACACACACACACACACACACACACACACACACGCCGCATAAACTCACATCATCTACGCTGACACCTAGAAAATAAATTAGAAAGAATTCATAATTGCAAAACTCTTATGACTTTGAGGCCAAATCCTAAAAGAATGTATGCCAATACTTTGCATTATTCCCATAGTGGTAAGAGTGTAAGGCGGGGTGATAAAGGCATTAAGGTTAACAAAGAATGGGAGAGTGGACGGCTGGGTGGTATGCAGAGGGAGAGAGGAGCACGGGTCTTTGGATACCCTCTTAATAGACCCACAGCTTTCTCTTCAGGCTTCCCACAGTCTGCTACAGCTTCTGTATTCTGGTCCAGACCAGGAACTCTTGCCACAGACAGTTCCAGCCTACACACAGACACAGAGTTAGAGAGCGAAGGCCTCTGCCCAGCTTGTTGAGCTACAGGGACAAGAAGAGAAAGTAGGTTTGACTTGGCTACCTCCACTAAGGTCTATACGTATCTAACAAAGTCAATGGGACATGCTGTGTGTATGTGAGGGAGGAAGCTAGTCAATAGAGTTGACAGGAAAGGTGCTCTCTGTGGGCTCACCATCAGCCCCCTAAAGGGGAAGGATGGAAACCAGCCCAGTGAGCTACAGGCTGGTAGGGATCATGGGCCTTTTTGAGCCTGGAGCTCCAGGAAACACAAAAGGGAACATCACCTGCAGTTCCCCTGGGGGGAGGAGGCCGATGTGGCAGCTCACAGCCTAAGCATTCAGGTGCAGGGTTTCAGTCTGGTGAATGATAGAACCTGCCTGGGGACAGAACACAGCAGACTAGAGAAATACTGGTTGAGCTTAAACCTAGTGGTGTAACATTGTTCCAGATGGAACATGCCAAACGGCCATGGAAAGGGCCAGGCTCCAATTCCAACTTGAGAGCAAAAGCTACCTTGATGGCACTTGCCAGAGGAGTAAAAGGGAGGTCCCTAAACCCACTCTTCTTGGATATGGAGGGGAAGCAAGTAGACTGGCTCTGAATACCCCTGAATCTCAGTAGAAACACAATAGTTATGATACCCAGAGAAGATTTCTGAACCCCATACTATATTGTATACCATATACTTATCAAGAACTGCTGGCACACCCATAAACTCTGCAACTAACATAACTGTGGTTACAACACTAAAATAGACACAAATAGTACATAGAACAGAATAAGCCCTGAACACCCATCAAAATCTTGTAGTGCCTCTCACAACAAGAAAACTAGACCCTTTTCAAGAAATAGGCAGAAACCAACATAAAAAAACGCAGCAAAACAGGCTGAGAATCCCCAACCTAGAATACCTAGAGGCCAATGAGATTACAAGAAAGATAAAACTGCAACCCCAAAAATGAGAATAAACTAACTCCTCATCATAACTGCAATGAGATCATGACCAGGATGATGGCTGAAATGGAAGCTGTCAAAAAAGATATAAATTAGATGAAACTCAACAACGCTAGCACAGACATAAGACTGAACCTAATGGAGAAAAATTTAAATGATATCAAAAACACAATAAGTGAATTAAAGGTGAATCAACTATGGAGGAGCTAGACAATCAGTTGATTAAGATTGATGAGGACTTAACCAAGCTCAAGAATGACTTTCAGGAGACATTAGTAAAAACAAAAGTATATTGGAAATTGGAACTCACTGGAAAAATGGAGACCATGAACAAAAACATAAGAGAAACCAAAAATCAAACAGGTTTTCAAAGCCTCCTTTGAATCTCTCAATATCAGAGTTGGTAACCTGGAGGACAGATCCTCAGACTTTGAATACAAGACAGAAGAAAATACTAGGGACTCCATAGGCTTCAATAAATTCAAAAAAATCATGTGAACCAAATATGAAGGATCTGTGGGATACCATAAAGAGACATGTTCATCATCTATAGATTGTCTTTTGACTTCCTGCAGAAACATACAGGATCATGGAGTGAGGTCTTTTTTTTTTCCTGGTTCGAATGTGAGGCACTCTCACCCTGCTCATCACGGAATTTGACTTGTCATTTTCTCTGTTTATCTTGCTTTGATATCATTTTCTCATCAGGATAATACTGACCATGTATGATGGTTGTGGAAGAGTTCCTCCCCTTCTCCCTCATGGAAGAGTTCATAGGGCACCGATCTTCCCTTCTTCTGTACAGTTCTGGTAGAGTTCATGCTCCACTTTAGTCCCTGCCTGCCTTATTCTTCCTGGGGGATTTACTTTACTATCATTTCAATATTTCTTATTGGTTTAGTGTTGAGAATATGTATGTAAAATGGATTTCTTTCTTTATGAAATTCCAATTCACTGGAGTAGCTTTTTTTTTCAAAATATTTGCCAATGATCCTCTGTTTTTCTGTGGTGTACATTGTAATAATGTCTTTTTTTTTTTACTTAATGTGATTGGCTTCTCATGGCTAGTTTGGTAAGATTGTCAATTCTTTTGTGTTTCAGTGACACTGAAGTGGACCTGTGTATGATGGAGATTATTGATTTTCTTTTCATTTTTATTTTTGTGCCATTTGCTTCTTCACTACCCATAGAGGAGGAGCAAATATGTGTGCACACCAGTATCTGTGTGTGGCCATGAATTCACATATCACAGCAAGATCCTGAAGAGCCAGGGACAAGGGAACTTGTCTGAGGTGAAGGTAGCTCACCACGAGATAACTACCTTTGATTTAGACACCAACTTCAACATAAAACATCACGGGCCCTTGGAAGACCTCAGGGGGCAGGGACCTCAGGCTCAGATGTTCCTGCCATGAGCCCTTCAGGAGATTCTGTTTTTCTGTCTCTGAGTGGGATCCAGCCCTGCCCCTCTCCACCACTGTCTTAGAGGCAGAAAGCTGAGGAACAGAGGAAAATACTCCCTTCATTCCTCCAGGAGGTTCTGATGCACCCTGAGCACCATTCTTGAGGAGGAAGAGAGTGAGGTCAGCTCCACAGAAGAACTGGTTTCCTGCCCAAACTTGGGCTCCCTCAGAACCACAGATGACAACAAAAGGTGCTCAGTCCCTAGGGACACACCACCCGGAGCCACCCAGGGAGAAACCAGGTCTTCTACAAGCAGCCAAGGAAGGGGATGGGATGGAGCAGGCAGAAGAGCTGGAAACCTGATGAGTACCCTGTGATGCATCCCCCCAGAAGAAGAAAGCAGAAGCCCCAAACACCCTGGGGAAGATCACCTAATGGACAGAGAGGCCTGCAGAGGTCAAGAACAAGACAGGCAGGTGGTGTGGGCAAGAGGCAAGCTGGCATTTCTTCTGTGCTTCTATTTCCTTTGCAAGTTACAAACTGCTCCTATGTGTGGGGTGTGTGATTATGAATCACCACTGAAGGATCAAGATCTCTGCCATGTTTCATGTGGAAGCTGAAAAAATTGACCTAGAAGCAGAAAGCTGATAGGCTCCCTCTGGGAGGAAGGAGGACAAGTGTCAAAGGGAGCTAAGGTGACAGGGAGGAATGAGGTGGCACTGTGGTATTGTGAGGTCATAAAGAATGAGTTCTGTGTATTTCTGTCACTAACAGTCTCCTCCATGTGCCTTTGTGCTTTTCAGTGGAGATGCTCTTTGGATCCAGGCATCCAGGTAAACACTGGAACCAAGGAGGCAGGAAGGACTTGAGGAGTACAGTGTGCCCCATGCCTGGCACCAACTACAGACAACCAAAAAATAATGAAACCTATGTAAAACTTACAGGCTAGAGTTACTATTTGTTTGATAAAATATATTAAAAATATAAGAAAGGTATAAAAATAAAAGAAAGGCTTGAAAACATGAGGAAAGTAGGTTGTTACTGACACAGGGATCTGAGAAAGGCCATTCACACTGTCTCAACCTGTGGTTGAAAACTCCAAGGAGAAGAAAACACTTAAATAATTAGGAGTACACAGAGGTTTATATTATACCTATTTGTGAATGAGTCCTCTAACTAATTTCACCTTAGATAAGAATAGTTAGTCCTCTGCTGTAAATGGAAGCTCTTCAGACCTAGGATCGAAACATTTTCTATTACAATTAGAATTACATAAGAAAAATATCAGCTAATGTGTGTTGGTATTGAGGTATATAATTTCTTGCCATTTTACTTTCCTCATGAGTTGCAAAACCAAAAAGAAATAGCCAAATATGTTTACCAGGTTCCAATGGTAATGTGCAGTTAGAGAACCTGTGAACACATGTGTAATGTGTTGATGAAATGTGATCCACCCACCCAGAGAGGAAGGTCAACTAACCTTACTGAATGGAATTCCAGTGTTGAGAGCTTATTGTTGGATTTATAAATGTCTCACAATCTTCCTAGGTATCTGAGTCCTTGCTACTCAAAGAATATTCCAAGGAACTCACAGTAAACAACTGATAGTTATTTCTTAGAAATGTAAAACCACAGGGGGTAACCTCAGTCCTGATGGCAGGTAAAATGATGACATCGACAGAGGGTGAACATTACCTCCACCTCAGCACTGTAAAGAGCATCAGGAATGTGTGTTGAACACAGGCTAGGGGAAGCTGGCTATAACCCCTAAAAGCCTGCCCCCAACAACACACCTCCAACAAGGTTTCGATTCCAAAACTGCCACTAACTGGGGAGTGAGCAGTCAGAACAAAATGTTTTGGGGGAAACACCTGAATCAAACACCACAATCTCTCCTGACCCCTCATAAACTGATAACCACACACGATGTAAATGGCAATGCATTTGGCTCAACTTCAAACATTTCCATAGTTTTAATTATTTCCAATGATATTCAATCATCTTCATAATCTAAGGTCAATATACCATAATTGGGCCATAATAGTCCTCCAAAAAACCAACAAGCAAAAAAACCCTTAATGGCAGAAAACTCATTCAAACTGCATAAGATAACATTGGGCAGAGCAATCAAAGATTGAACCAAACAGAACATCAAACTATAACTCCAAATCCAACAACCCCAACCAGTGTATTGAGTTCCAATTCTGTCCCTCCAGCTTGGCTACTCACAGTCCCTCCATCCAGTGAAAGTAGGTCTCCTTGCCAGCCATCCTGTAGTCCTGCGATCACAATTAGCAGAGTCTTCAGTCTTCTCTGTTGATTTCCTTTTTTTTTTTCTTTTGTATTTTTTTCTTTGGTATGTACCCATCAACGCCTGGGTTAGAAAAAACAGTAAATAAATAAGCAAATGTAGTCTTATTTGGTTAAGTGGAAGTCTTATTTTGTTAAGGAGAGCATGCAAGCATTTGCCCTTGTAGACTCTTCAGTGAGCTGTTTTGGGATATGGCTTAGCAAGGTGCAGGTCTGAGCAGGTCATCGAGGGAAACAAGCTGCAGGATCTCAAAGGACACTGCCCTGGTGGGGTTGGGGGAAAACTTGTTCCCTGTCTCAAGCACTGTGTGATCCTGCTCAGTGGGTTGGTCCCAGGTGTAGGCAGGCAGGACTGACCTAAGGAAAAGCCATCCCACCCCAGCATGAGTTGCCAATATCGTCTCAGGTACAGATTCCTGCATGTGCACCCAAGTGCCTACCCCTTGCTGGTCTTCTGGAACCCACTAGGACTAAAGCCCTGGAGTTCATGCTTGACTTAAACACAAGAGCTCTAGTAGTATTGAGTCCACCATTCACTGGAAGTCCTCACATAACATTTTGAAGAACAAAAATTACAGGGAGAGTCTGAGTTTGAAGGTGGCCTCAAACTCAGTGATGCTCCTAACTCTCCCTCTTGAGTGCTGGGAATAAAGGCATTTGCCACCACATCTGACTTCAAATATCTTAAAAATGAACTGTTTTCCCCACAAGAAGTTAAATGAATTGCCTGGAATTTATAGCTAAAGAATGTTTTTAGCAGTGCAGTAACACCTTAAGGGACATAAATGGAGAGACATAAAGTGGTGTGCTCCTGTAATCCTAATGCCATGGTGGCTAAAGCAGGAGGATCCTAAATTTAAATCAAGCCTGGAATACACAGTGAAGCCACAGACAAATAAATAATAAAGAGAATATCTGAGAATGATAAACAGAAGTTAAAGAGGGAGAGTTTTTTTTTTTCTGAGAAATAATTTCAAGGAATTTGGGAAGCCTTGGAAACTGGATGGGGATCCTACAGATTTTTACTATAGCAGGTGAGAAGAGCCTTCATCAATGTTGGGATTCAAATTCAAGTGCAATTTCATTGCTACTGGTAGCAGTATGGTTCTGAAGACACTCAGATTCCATCTCCAGGAGCTTCACAGTATATACAGAGCCATCCCTTACTTGATGTAGTTTGCTCCCCATTTGGTAGTTGACAATATTGTTTGGAAGAGCTCAGACACTTTTTTGTGTGTCTATAGGGTTGCATGTTATGGGGAAAACAACTTCTTGTCCATTTTTTAACTAGTTCTGTTCAAAAACTAATTTCAGGTACAAAAAATGTAAACTGATGTTAGTGAAGCCACAAGGCAATTTCAGTATTTTGCTTTTGATTCCATCCCCAATTCTTGGATGCAAGGTAAAAAAAGACAATAAAAGAGAACAACTCAGAAAACCAACATGATTCCACATTATTGCCATCGACAGATTCAAGGAGACACAGAAACATGGAATATAATGGCTTCATTTGTCTGATAATTATTCCTATTAAGATAGGAAAAAACTGAAGGCAACATGAATAAGTCCCAGCAATATTACTCACAATAGCTAAAAACAGAAGCAATAGATGTGTGAACAATGGAAGAGTTGATTAATTTAATGTACTGAATACATAAACAGAACAGGACTCAGCCTCAAAATATACAGAAATCTTTGTCTTATGTGTTAGTCAGCTTACTATAATGTGATACTGGAAATTACTGATAGAGAGAAAAGTTTTATTTGGGTACATAGTTTTGGAGGTTCTGGTGCATTTACTGGATGGCCCTAGTGATTGGGTTTTTGTCAAGGGTGATACATCATGGTCTTAGCATGTATCAGACAAAAGACATACCTTATGACCAGAAATCAATGAAGTAACATGAAAAGAACATCACTGGGTTATCAATTGGCCAAAGGCCAGCATATGGTAGGGTGGGAAGCCAGTGCTAGAACTTTTAGAAGGTAAGGCCTAAGGGAAGAAAGTTCAGACACTGAGGGCATTCCCTTATAAGATGTATTTAGACTCCCTCTCCCTCTCCCCACCCATCCCTCTTTCTCTTTTTCACTTTCTCTGCTTCATAGATGCTGTGTGGTGTATAACTTTACTCTGACACAAGCTCTTCACCATGTTGCCTACAACCACATGCAAACATACACCAGCTGACCATGGACTAACATTTTTGACAATATGAGTTAAAATAAATATTTCCTACTTTTAAGATATCTTTCTCAGGTACTATGTCTTAACAATGGCCTTACTATATTAAGTTCTCACCTATGAAAATCTTCCAAAAGTACCACTTGAAAAAAATTACATCTTAAACATATGAGCCTTTCTGGAAAGTTGAACAGACAACACCCTCCACACTTGGGTATTGCAGTTACCTTCTAGTTGCTGAGCACAAACATTGGACCAAAAGCATTTTATGGCTTATAAGGGCTTATTTCAGGATTACTATTACAAGTGGAAGTTTGCAAATAAATAACTAAAAACACCAAATTGGCAGAGGAAAGCATGGAAGAGCAGGAAGGTCTCACACATCTAAGAGGAAGTCGTCTATCTACTGCATTTGAAAGGGGCTATATTATCCCAAAGCCCACCCCCAGCAGCCCACGTCTGCTAGCAAGGCTCCAAATTCCAAAGGTCCCACAAGTCTCCCACACAGTCTTCAGCCAAGGAACAAGTATAAAAGCCCATGAGGCTGTAGGGAACAGTCCACATTCAATCTAAAATAATGGGTAACTTAGGTAAAATAAAGCTGACAGCAAAGAACAGATATAGAGGTCAGATGAGGGAGGTACCCAAAATAATCAAATTTATGGAGACAGATCAAAGTTGGACATTGCCTGAGGATGCTAGAAACGGGTAATGAGAAATCAGATTCCTAATAGTTAAAGAATTTTCATTTCTGACAATGAAACTG
>PVHP010046567.1:0-13300 GCA_004024765.1 Zapus hudsonius | reverse complement strand
TCCTGGCCATGCCTCTGGATAATCTCCCCCACCACGGCTCTTACAATCTTTCCGCCCCCTCTTCCGCATAGTTCCCTGAGTCGTGGTGGATGAGTATTAAGGCTGCTTTAAGGTTGTGAGCTTAGAGGTCTTTGTGTCGAAATCATTGGTTTCTGTCTCACTGGCTTATCCTGTGTTGATTTAATGGCTGTGGCTGTGTGCCCCTTGTTCATCCCGTCATTCTCTGCGGGGTTCCATTTGGATCCTCCACGATATGACTGTGGTGGGTCCTCTCTTGCCAGAATCTCAGCTATCGGCCTACTGTCCGTAGGTAGGGTTAGATGGGCCCCAGCTCTCTCGCTGCATCCTGAAAAATACAAACACAATCTCCATCAGAGAGTGAGATCAGTGTAGGTTAACAAATATACACAATTCTGGATTACCTAGATTCTATTTGAACTTCATTCTTTACTGTTTTCACAGGGGATGGAACCCGGGCCCTCTCTTACGCTAGGAAAAGTACTCTACTACTGAGCTGCGTCCTCAGCCTCTTTCTTAGATCCTTTTGAGAAATTAGTATTAAAACTTTCTAAAGCTACTGAAAATTGGGCATTTTTATGCCATCAACATAAAATGTCTTAGCCTTAAAAGCTGAACAGATTTAGTGATAGTATTTAATAGTTTTAGCAATTTAGTCTAAAAGAATTAAGTGCTCACTAGTTTGAGACAACAGTAGAGTTGGTGTCCAGCCATACAGCTTTGAGCAGAATCTAGACAGGAGCCACATAGTCTTCATCTTGTGTTCACAGCTCTCCATATAGTAACACTTCCTTCCCCCTCAAACGTGAATTAAACAGAGTTTAGTCAAGTTTAATTTCTGTTTCTTTTTGTTTCTTTCAAGGTAGGATTTCCCTCTAGCCCAGGTTTGTCCTGGAACTTCCTCTGTAGTCCAGGCTGACTTAGAATTCACAGCGATCTTCCTACCCCACTGGGATTAAAGGTGTGCGCCACCACACCTTTAATTTTTTATTATAAAAGGTCTTCTGTAACTATATATAACAGCTGCACCTGGAAATCAGTCCTTGTGTCTTCCTTATAGAGTATACCAAGATGTCTGATAATTTAGAACGATGCTTCCATCGGGCAATGATGAAACATTTTCCTGGTGAAGATGGAGACACAGATGAAGAATTTTGGATCCGAGAGGATGAGAAACGTGAGAAAAAACGGAGTCGGGCTGGGCGGAGTAGTGGAAGCCATGTTTGGACTCGTTCTAGAGATTCTGAAGGGCCTAGCAGGAAGCAGCCACCCGTGGAAAATGGAGGAAAATCATTGCCCCCTACCCGCCGAGCTGCCTCCTCCCAGGATGACCAGAGCAGCAGTACTGCACCAGCCCCTCCAGAGGTGGGCACTGCCCACAGCCGGGGCTTTTCCCGTCCCCTGCACTGTGGCAGAGTGCCTAACCAGGCACCCCTTTTAAATCAGATGGTAAGAAAAACCTCTTTCTGTGGTACTGTCTGCAGGCCAGTGAACTCATAGGAGATAAGGGCCCCCTCTTCAACTCATCACACAGATGGTTTCTGCCCTCCCTCCCTCAGGATAGTGTCTCACCGTAGCCCAGGCTGACCTGAAACTCACTGTGTATTCAGGGTGACCTTCAACTCATGGTGATCTTCCTACCTCTGCCTGGCTCTTTTGTGTGTGTGTGTGTTGTAGCCTTCACCTTCCATTGTAGACCACTGCATGTTACTGAGATAACTTTCAAAATGATAGTATATGGCAGGAAGGGCAAGTCAGGCCTCTTGTGCCCTCATGTTTACATGGCAAGCGCTCTTACCCACTGAACCATCTCATCAGCCTTGCTTTTCTTGTAGAGATTTTTGTTGGCTGTTTTTCTTTTCTTTTTTTTTTTTTAAGTAGGGTCTTACTCTAGCCTAGGCTGATCTGGAATTTACTATGTAGTCTCAGGGTGGCCTCAAACTCATGATGATCCTCCTACCTCTGCTTCCCAAGTGCTGGAATTAAAGGCATGTGCCACCATGTCCAGCATGGAAAGTGATTTTTAAAATGTTAGAGCACTGGGGAGATTGCTCAGTGGTTAAAGGCGTTCACTTGCAAAGCCTGATGGCCCGGATTTGACTCCCCAGTATCCATGTAAAGCTGTGTGAAAAAAGTGACACGTGCATATGGAGTTTGTTGCAGTGGCCAACTCTCTCCCTGACTGTCTCTTTATCCTTGTCTCTATCTCAAATCATTAAAAACTGTTAAGGGAAAAAAAAAAGAAAAAGTAAAAGAGTTTAAAAAAAAATAAAAAGTAAAAGAAGGAGGAACACCTCTATCCTGGATAGAAGTGCATGTGCTAGCATTCCTTAGGGGGGGGACACCTTCTCCTGGATACCCATATCTCTCCTCTCTCCTTCTCTAACTACTCCCAGAGGCCAGCAGTACCAGGAACATTTGGCCCTCTTCAAGGATCAGATCCCACCAATCTGTATGCTTCCTCTCGCATCCCAGAAGTGCCCCCAGGAGAGCCTGTGCAGCAGCATCCAGCCTTTGCCATGCAGGTAAGTGGTCTGCACAAAAGACATGGATAGGCAGGTCCCTTGGGCGGGGTTGGAATTTAGTTCAGGTCAAATTTAATTCTCTACCTTCCCTCATGTAGAGTCTGCCCCAGTATGTGAGCACCTTTTAAGGCCTGTCTTGTTCCACAATTATGATTAACCCTGCTCTCCTCCTTTTCTGTTCCCAGCCTCCAATTGGAATTAGCAACCACCCAGGACCTCGGCTCAGAGCTCCTGAGGAGAAGCAGATGTGTGGTGGATTGACACATCTTTCTGGAATGGGCTCACATCCCCGCTCCTTGCAGCTTGGGCAGATGAGTTGCCCCAGTCAAGATGGAAATATGTGTCCATCTTCATTCCAGCCAGGATTTATTCCTTCCAGGCATAGTGGGGCTCCAGCCCGACCCCCAGACTTTCCTGAAAGCTCAGAAATTCCTCCCAACCACATGTATCATTCGTACAAGTACCTAAATAGAGTACATCCTGCCGTATGGAATGGGAACCATGGTGCTACAAACCCAGGACCCTTGGGGCCAGATGAGAAGCCCCAGCTGGGGCCAGGGCCCTCTCACCAGCCTCACACTCTCAGTAATGTAATGGATGCCCGAGTCTTGAGACCACCTATCTCCCCAAACCAGTGGACTAAACAGTCAAGCTTTCTACCTCATGGAGTTCCTTCCTCAGGATATATGCGACAACCTTGTAAGTCTGCTGGACATCGGTTGCAGCCACCCCCAACTCCAGCACCTTGTCCTCTTTTTGGAGGGCCCTCCCAGACTCTGCGGGGGGTGCAAGGAGGAGACTCCATGATGGACAGCCCCGAGATGATCGCCATGCAGCAGCTCTCCTCCCGTGTCTGCCCCCCAGGTGTGCCTTGTCAGCCCCACCAGCCCACTTCCCTCCAGTTGTTTGGTCCCTTTCCACAAGTAGCTCATTCAGCATCAGTAAGTGTGTCAGCCCCAAAGTCTGCCTTGGTCAGCCCAGGGAAGACACAGGATGTCACTGAAACACAAGAGCCTCAAAATGACAGAGGTAAACATTGTCATTTTCTTCTGTCCATTCATTCATGTATAATCTTTACATACAGAATCTGAACCCAGGTGAACTGGCATCTAGCCTCTCTCCCTTTCTTCCTCCCTCCTCCTTCCAGCTACTCAAGTTTAGGCCAATTGAAGCCTTTTTGGTATAGAGGCATCAAGAGCATAATAATGATTATTGTACACTTGTCATGCAAAACACTCTTGAATTTTTTTTTATGGAAACTCAGTTAATTCTCACAGCATGCCTCTGCATGTTTTGGTTTGTTTTGAGACGGGTTATTTAAGGCTGACCTTGAACCCTGATCTTCCTTCTTCTACCTCCCAAAAACTCTGGTGACTAGCATGCACCGTACCCAGCCAATATCTTTGTGTTAACAATGGGAAATAAAGTCACAGGGATTTGCTTGTTATCCAGTGAAAAAGTGGTAAGGCCAAGTTTGAGCCTAGACAGACTAATTAGCACTATGTACATCCTCATGCAGGCTTTCAAACATGACTATCTTAAAAGTTACCATTGGGACTGGAGAGACGGCTTAGCGGTTAAGACTCTTGCATGCGAAACAGAAGGACCCGAGTTCTATTCCCCAGTACCCACATAAAGCCAGGTGCACAAGGTGCCGCATGTATCTGGAGTTCGTTTGTGGTGGCTGGAGGTCCTGGCGTATCCATTCTCTTTCTGTGTCTGTCTGTTTCTCTCTCACACTCAAATAATTTTTTAATATTTAATTTATTTATTTGAGAGAGAGAGGCAGACACAGAGAGAGAATGGGCACACCAGGGCCTCCAGCCACTGCAAATGAACTCCAGATGCATGTGCCCTCTTGTGCATCTGGCTTTATATGGGCACTGGGGAATTGAACTCTGGTCCTTCTGCATGCAGGCAAACGCCTTAACCGCTAAGCCATCTCTTCAGCCCATAAATGATTTTTTTTTTAAGTTACCATTGTGAAGCTTTGATGGAGTCACTGAGGCCAGAGAGGGGCTGGCTTCATCTCCTAAAGAATGAAGGGAGCTTCTTTTATTAACTTTGTGGGGAGAAGAGAAAGTTACTCCACACGAATATCTCCATGCTAGGAGCCACAGAGGCACTAGATAGGATTCAAGGCCAAAACCCAGCAGGGGCAGAGGTTAGAGTCAGTCAGGAAGGCATATACAGAAAAGAACAAATTATAATTTAAGGTTTTCTCAGCTTGGGCAGCGGGGGGGGGGGCCTCTTAAAATGACTGCCTGTGTTCCGACTACTTGAACTACTATGTTAAAAATATTTGCATGTGTTTGTGTTGTGTATCAGTGTGCCAGTCTCTTGCCACTGCAAATGAACGCCAGATGTGTGCCCTACTTTTTGTGTCTGGTATTACATGGGTGCTGGAGAATCAAACCTGGGCCAGCAATCTTTGGAAGCAAATGCCTTTAATTGCTGTGCCATCTCCCCAGCCCTGGACTTTTCTGAAAAGGTCATTCAGACTTCACTGGGAAAGACCACTCTGAACACCTTGCCTGGCCTGGTTTTCACTACAGTTTGTGACTTTGATACTATAGTTCACAAGTAGCTTGATATATCTTAATTTGCTTTTGAGGCTAAGATAGGATTGCAGTGAGTTTGAGGACAGCTTGAGACTACATAGAGAATTTAAGTCAGCCTGGGCTGGAGTGAGACCCATAAAATAAATAAGCAAATTGTGGTAACTGTGTAACACCAATCTGAGGTGAAGCACCTCAGATTGAACTGATTTTAGTGGCACATATCTGTAATCTCAGCATTTGGGAGTTGTAAAATTAGGAGTTAAAGGCCAGCCTAGGCTATAATGAGACCCTGTCTCATAGAATAAAAGGAGGGAGGGGAGAAAGAACCTCAGTCAAGCATTTGCAACTAGCAAATTATTAGAATATGCTGGGCACATAGCTTTTACCTGTTAACTCCAGCACTTGGGGAAGCAGGAGGATCCTATATTTGAGGTCAGCCTAAGCAATATTGTGAGACTCTGTAATGTGCTGAAGACGCCTTTTGAGGTTTTTTGTTGTTGGGTATATTATTATTATTATTAATTATTATTATTTTGTTATAAATATCTTGTTTTAAAACTTCCAGCCCCAACACTTGGGGTAGGGAGGTGCATTGGGTATGCAGAGGTAGGAGGATCACTGTGATTTTGACTCCATCATGAATTCAAAGTCAGCCTGGGCTAGAGCAAGATCCTACCTTGGGGGTGGAGGGAAACAACTCCAAAGAAGGCCTAGTTGGGGCTGGGGGGGGTGTCCTAGAGAGCATCCTAGCATTCCTAGGACTCTGGCTTCTAGCCCCAGCACTGCAAACTAAGAAAAGCCCAAGAGGAGGAATGGTTCATTCATTCACTGATACTAACTTGGGTGCTGAGCATGGGGGGGGGGAACAGATCTGTCTCAGTGGGCCTGACTTCGCATCGGTGGGGCTGTGGCCCTCATTTGTGTGCTTGTACCCAGTCCTTTTCACTGCCTCAGTTTTCAGAGCTATGAATCTTCTCTGACTTAGCGTCTGGCTGTCAGAACAGGAGGAGACTTGTAGATGTCTATTCTTTGGTAGCATAAAAGTGCTCCCACAAAAAGGAGCACACAAGATACCAACAGCATAACCCCTTTTCAGGAACCCATATGTCACTCAGCCTTGACTCTTCATCTGACGGCCTGCCATGTTTTTTCCATCACCATGTCATTTCTGCTACTGAGTTACTATTTTGTTTTCCCCAGCAGAGCCTTTGCCTGGTCTTGAAGAGAAAACAGCCAGCATTGGTACTACAGAGGGGGTATACCTCAAACAGCTACCTCACCCTACGCCTCCCCTGCAAGCCAACTGCACTAGGCAGAGCTCACCTCAAGAAAGGAAAACAGAGGACCCAGAACTCAAAGGCGATGCCTCAGAAGCTGCAGACAACTGTAAAACAGCAAAGAGCAAGAACTGGCCTTTGGACAGCAGCTATACCACTCCAGCTGCACAAGGCTGTATGAGAGACCTCTCAATGGTGGCGGACAGAGGGGCTGTACCCAAAAATGGGGTCATTGGTGAAGCATCTCCTTGTGGGTCAGAAGGGAAGGGCCTTCGTGGTAATGGTTCAGAAAAGCCAATCTGCCCCAGGAGTAAAACATTGCAGGACACCATGCCATGTACAGGACAGAATGCAACTACTCCTCCTTGCACAGACCCCAGTTTGTTGACGGGCACTATGAGCCAGTTTTCCCCCTTGTACATGCCTGGCCTAGAATACTCTAATTCAGCTACACGTTACCACATGAATCCAGGCCTGCAAGGCTTGGGCCCTGTAATGGGAGGAAAGCCTCCTGGTTCACATGCTCAGCCCTTTGCTCCCAGGGGCTTTCAGTCTAACAGTCCTCATCCTGGAGTCTTTCCCCGCTACCGCCCCCAACAGGGAATGAGGTATTCCTACCAACCACCACCTCAGCCCACCTACCATCCCTACCAGCGAACTCCTTATTATACATGTCCACAGGGCTTTTCTGATTGGCAAAGACCTCTCCCTCCCCAGGGAAGCCCAGGTGGGCCCCCAGGGAATCACCCTGTGCCCCCACAGCCCATCTTCCCAGATAAGAATTCCATGGCTACTCTGCAAGGCTGTGAGACACTAAATGCCTTAACTTCCCCAACTCAAATGGATGCGGTGGCTGCTAAAGTTGTCCCAACTGATGGACACAACTCTGGCCCAGAAGAAGGAAAGCTGGATGAATCTATAGAGAGGCCTGAGAGTCCCAAAGAGCTTTTAGACCTGGACAACCACAACGCAGCGACCAAACGGCAGAGTTCGCTGTCAGGCGATGACTATCTTTATGGAACAACTCCTCCATCTCTGAGCTCAGGAATGGGCTTTGCTTCACCTCCTTTTCCATCTCATGGTGTGATGCTGCAAACCGGGCCTCCTTACACTCCTCAGCGACCCACCAGTCATTTTCAGCCCAGGGCATACCCTTCCCCTGTGGCTGCCCACCCACCTCCCCATCCAGTGGCTGCCCAGCCCAATGGTCTCTCCCCAGAAGGTCCCCTCTACCACTGTCAGGAAGAGGGCCTGGGACACTTTCAAGCCGTAATGATGGAGCAGATTGGCACTGGAAGTGGAATGAGGGGCCCTTTCCAGGAAATGTACAGGCCATCAGGGTAAGATTATTTTGATTTGCTTTTCTCTTGAGCCCATTTATTTAAAAATGTATGTAAACCGGGTGTGGTGGCGCACGCCTTTAATCCCAGCACTCGGGAGGCAGAGGTAGGAGGATCGCCATGAGTTCGAGGCCAGCCTGAGACTACATAGTAAATTACAGGTCAGCCTGGGCTAGAGTGAGACCCTACCTCAAAAAACCAAAAAAAAAAAAAAAAAAAGTATGTATTGTTTATTTGCAAGCAAAAAGACGGACACAAGGGCCTGCAGCCACTGCAAGCTCACTAGAGATTTATGTGCCACCTTGTGCATTTGGCTTTATGTGGGTACTAGGGAATGGAACCCAGATCATTAGGTTTTGTCGACAAGAGCCTTATCTCTCCAGCTCTCTGAGCCCAATTTTTGGTGGTAATGGCAGGGTCTCACTCTAGCCCAGGCTGACCTGGCACTCTGGTCAGCCATCTCAAATTCTGGGGTTAAAGGCATATGTCACCACACTTGGCTTTATTGCCCTTTTTCCCCCCAATCTATTTTTGAGGTAGGTTCTCACTCTAGCCCTGGCTTACCTGGAACTCTGTGGCTCCAGGCTGGCCTCAAGCTCAGGGTGTCCCTCCTCCCTCAGCTTCCCAAATGCTTGAATTAAAGACTTATGCCGCCCACCATACCTAGCACATAATACCTGCATTTTGTCCCAGTATTTCCAATTCAAAATTCGAATTGCTGGATACTTAAGGTACTGACTTCATGATTAAAATATGTTCTCTGTGGTAATTAATAGGTCTTCATTAACACTTGCTGTTCCTTTCTTGTGGTTGTAGAATGCACATCCATCCAGTACAGTCACCATCCTCATTCCCAAAGACCCCAGCACCAGCAGCATCCCCCCAACAGTTGCCACCACATAAGCCCCCAGCACTTCCTCTAGATCAGGTAAGAATTACCAAAAATTGGAGCATTGATTCTCCAGGTGTAGAAAATAAATTCAGGTTAAACTTCCCTTCCCCCAAATAGTATCGATTGCAGAGTGCTTCAGGTTTGGGGTGACATGTACATAGACTTCACCATTGAGATGTTACCAGAACCAGACAGCTGATGCCCTAGCAGGCCTAGCAAAGCTGAGTTAGCCACCCACTCAAGAACCAAATTCATCCAAGCAGAAAAAAAAGATCTATATGGGAGACAAAGATGACCAGTGATCACCGCCCTACCCCCAGTGCATTTTCAGGGTCCTTCCATAGAGGGCCAGAGGTACACATGCCTAAGCAGTGTCAGTAAAAGTGTGGTCCTGCCATCACTATCTGGGTTCCAGCCTCTCCTGCAAGACAGCACTGTGAAATTCTTTTCAGGAGACAATTTCTCTCTCTGACTGGCACCAGGCTTCAGTCTTTCTCTTTTCCCAGCATGAGACTCCTTGGGAAATTCCAATTCTTTGAGTCTTTTGTTTTAGGAGTCTGACCGCCTAAGGGAAAAGCACATGTGTTAGGCAGTCACAGGCTGTCTATTCTGGAGACCTGAAGCCCAGATCTGCCAGAATGGGATACTTTTTTTTTAGACTAACAATTCTTTTTTATATTTTTTTATTTATTGGGGGGGAGGGAGGACGTGTGTCTATATGTGCCATTGATAAAGGATTTGGGAGTTTCAGGAGGGGGGTTCCAGATTTATGAATCCCAAGTTTACATTCTATCCTAATCTTTAATGAAGAATAATAAAGATGGACTCAAGAAAGACAAATTGTGAATTACTGAGTTTATTTGGGGAGAAATCACAAATTGTGGAGTTTATTTAAGGGTAATGAGATCTGGGAAGGAAGGCCAGAACACATTCTCATGTGAAAAACCATAGGGAGGATGTTATATGAAATTAAGGGGAAAGTTGCCCCAACTATAAAATAGAGACAAGCAGAGAGATTCAGATTAAGAGACAGGGCTATGCTTTCCCATCCCCACCCAGCCAGGCTACTGGGTGTTTTTTACTGGATGTTTTGTTTCTGTGTTGTGAGATAGCCCGGGTCAGACCTTCTAACCCTTCTTCCTTCACCTCCTGAGTACTAGGATTACAGGCTTGTCCCACTGTGTTCAGAGCTTTGTTCATTTTAGACAAGCATCCTTATCAACTGAGCTATATTCGCTAGCCCCAAGAAAATATTCTAAGGTGTCTCATTAATACACATTTCCTGCAGACAAGTGAAGTAACTTGGCCTGTGTCCCAGTGCTTGGGAGTGGGAGGACCAGAAGCAGAGGCCTCAGAAAGCTTCCTGTTCTTTCTGCTCTCTTTTCTTTGTCTTGGGTGGTAACCAGCTATTGCGGAAGGAACCTCCAGTTACTAAGCAGTAGCTGAAAATCCAGACTTGGGGTCCAGGACTAAGTGTAAACTTTCTGTATAAGTGAACATGTTGCCTCTTTTAACCAGTTTATTTTATTAATTTACTTTTTAACCAACGTGAGACCATTTTAATTTTTTCTTTCTTTTCAGAGCTAGTCCAAGGAGGAAATAATCCCCAAGGAAATGGAAAGCTGCCCATGAAGACAGACCGTGGAAGATTTTGGGGAATGATATTTGCCCATCTCTGTTCCTGTTACCCTGTTCCGCCTTTTTGCTGTGAATCGCACCTCAGGAGCTGGAGCTGCCCTGGCCCTAGATGCACACTCAGCTGTCGAGGGCCTGTGGCAGGCAGGGTTGACAGCACAGCTGACAGACAGCAGGAACAAGTGTGCCTGCAGTTGGTGCTGGCTCCTAAATCCTGAGACTCTTGTTCAGGGAAAATCACTTTCAACTTTGGTGGGAGGGGTAACACAAGGATGGAGTGGTGCTTCTAAGCTTTCATAAGCAGCTAATCTCAGGTATATATTGAGGAAGGGACTACTTGTATTAATGTTTTTGGAGCTGGGTCCAGTTTACAGAATTTTCATGTTGCCTTTTAAAATGATTTTCGTTGGTGGTGAATGTATTGTACATAGAGTGGAAAGATGGGGTGGACATGCTGCGGAGGGCACACACCACTGGGGTGCTCCGTCTGTTTACAATCAAATCATGCTGAATGAATGCTTGGGGAGCTTGGAAGAGAAGGCAAGAAAGGTTTCATCTCAACGTGGGTCACTAACTCTGTTTCCTTAGTGGCTGCCCGCCTTTTATAGCTAAGGACCTCCCTGTCAGTCAGCTTCAGAAAAGACTATTGGCTCTGTCCTCATCAGCATTCATTTCTCAGTTTAGTGGCTGATAAGTGGGTCATCAGAAGTTTCAGCCAGAGGACAGGCTGCTCTCACTCTGGTGGCCCAAGTCTAAGTCTAATGCAGTGTCTTTTTTAAATTTTTTCCACCAACCCTACCAGACAGTTTTCAACCAGCATCAGAAATTGGACTCTCTGGAGGGTTTCGGTTACTAGATGATTAAGTGACTTCAGCCCATCAGGCCTGTGATCTAGAAGGCCTTACAACACAGCTTTCTGGCACAGATCACATTTTGTGAAAGTGACTACTCAGGTTTGTATATTTTAGTCTCAATAAAGAAATTGCACAGTTTTAAATAAGGAAAGTGTATTTTATAGATCTATAGTCTTAATTTAGGAATATTTCAGTATAAGTTTTTATCAGTTTTAAGTGAACCATAGTATAATCATTCATGATAATTTAAAATAGCTATCAAGGACAAGTTCTTGGATATCTATTGTATCTGTGATAGGAAAGTTTTACAGTATTACTTTATGGATTTAGAAGTGAATTACACTGGATTCTCCCCACTTAGCATTCTGTGTTTTATTTTAGCTGAGATGTCACCAAAGTTAGGACCTATGTTTATAAACTTTGAATATCCTGCAAGGAAAGAATAAACTATGGAATATATCCTGAAAATCACACATCTTTATAAAAGATAACATATTTTAAAGCATGCACTGGGGATGGCAGAAATCTCCAAAATAATCATCTGCCCTAGTTTCTTACAAATTTAGCTGTGGAAAGATAGTAGACGGTTTCTCTCCAGTTCCACCATCTTTGGCACGTGTGGAACTGTCATGGTTGTAGTCCTACTAAGTGTGTGGTAAGGGAAGCAGGTTAAAAACATCCAGGGTACATGGACCCCAGGGCACCTGTTCTCACATAATGGGATTCATACCAATCAGAGGGCCTAGGCAAAGTTAAGAACTGAGAAGGAAGAGGTGCCACCCAGATATGGCACACCAAAGTTCTCTAGTAGACTTTCATTTTAATTTGGTGTGTTTTCAGGTCATTTTAGTCTTTTGATCTGGTTAGAAAAGAAGTCAGAAGGTTCGTGAACAGGTCGTGGTCTGTGCTTAGACTCTTATAAACCAGCAGAGTCCGAGCATGCTCGTCCTGTCTGGCAGTTTTTAGAAGAGCAGGCAAGAGAACCTGGCTGGCGTGGGCTGGTTAGATCAGGTTTTGGCTTAGCCTTTTGCCACTAACAATGGAGGCTTCTAACTTCATTGGGAATGCCATAACCACAAGGTGCTAAAACTAGAAATTACTGAGCACATCCTCAGGCTCCACATGGCCTCCTTCTTTACAGCTCCCCACCCATTTCCTTCTTACTAGGGAAGAGCAATGAGACATTAAACAAGAACAGCAGCACATTGGTCAGCCTGTACCCTGGGTAGGAACATGGTTGTGCCTAGTGCTTTCACCTTCCTCTGGTTTGTCCTCGTTCTCATGGTGTTTGAAGTGCACAATTGCTAAGCTTCCCCTCTACTCACCCAAGCAAGCTCTTCCTCCGGCACTTCTCTTCCCAAGTGTCTAAGCAGATGCCATGTCATGAAAGCAGATTCCAATAAACACATTGGCCATCTTCTACAATAGGGAAATGATGGTAATAATTAGAAAGGATGTCTGGGTGTCTTTGAAAGGTTTGCTTTCAGGCTATGACATTATTTATACTGCATAGGTCGCTGTCACCTTGTCTGTGCTGTCTCAGAGGTCCCAGAGGACACAATGGGATCTGTGCATAATTATCAGATCTAGTAACAATGTAGAAACTGTTTCCCTAAAGCCTAAAAGAAATGAAAGAAAAGTAGAGTATTTTTTAAAAAAGTCATTTAATCCCAGCACTTGAGGCAGAGGTAGGAGGAAACAAAATAGCAAGCCTGGTGTGGTGGCACGTGCCCACATCCCAGCCATGAGTTTGAGACCACCCTAGAACTGCAGAGAGTTCAGGTCAGCCTGGGCTAGAGAAGACCCTACCTTAAAAATAATGGAGCAGGAGTAATTGGCTAAGCTTCTTGTGATGATAAGGATAAAATATTCAGGGTTCTTGTTCATAGAACTCGCATCTTTTAAAATAAAGCTACAGCCAGCGCTCTGCTGAAGCAGGTTGATCAGTAATTTCTATGAATCTGCTGAAGCAGGAGCATGGCGTGCTGAGAGGCTAAGGCAAGCTTCTCTTTCATGCTTGCTAGCTGTTCCTCTAGTAACCCACCTGAGCTGCTGTGCTAGGCCCTGTGTTCTCACTGAGTCCGGGTGAGGTGGCACATGCCTTCAATCCTAGCAGTCAACCTGGAGCTCCAGAGTTTCATTCTAGAGTGAAACCTAGACTGGAGTGAAACCCTACCTCGAAAAAACCTTGGGGGGGG